>JABUIW010000201.1:570075-583964 GCA_013363375.1 Menidia beryllina
TATTTATTTATTTATTTATTTATTTATTTATTTATTTATTTATTTATGCAACATTCATTTCTAGTGCCTTTTGAGCCGGGCTGACCAAAATGCATTGAGAACCCCAACATTTCCTATTAAACAAGAAACAAAAATCCTGAGGACTAAAGGAAGATTTGTTTACCCGTTTAAAAGTGAACCTTATTACCCCACGAGATGTTTCAAAGAGAACCGCCTTAGAAGCCCCATGAAAAATAGATACTAAAGATGAGCAAATGATAAATAAATCCATGTTTAAAGATCTGGTCTGTCAGAATTAAGGAACAAAATGAAATGGCATTAAATAATTCAGAAAAATCACCAAACCATTGGTACTTTTTGTCTTATTTAGATATATTTTTCCTTCTAAGTCCCTATCTGCTCTCTTTAAGGTGGGAGAAACTCTGATTGTACATCCGATGGTTGGATGGATTTAAACATTCAGTGACAGTTGTTTAATTTAGTTGTATTCAGCTTTTTTGGGGTATTTTATGAACAAACCATTTTAAAATCTAATATCATTTTAAATTCAGGTGCAGTAATTCAAAGCCTTCACGGGGCACGTTGTGAATGCTGAAAAATGCAACAGAGACAACAAACCCTTTTTTTCCCTTTGATAATTTAATTATGAGTCTCTGTCTTGTCAAATTTGCAGTATTATTTTCTTTGTTTGAGCCCCCGTTGCTGTAACGCGCCTGTCCGCCTGCCCATGGATTTTCCATCATCATGTGCCTCTTTTTATCCTCCGGAGTTCGAACCAGACAGATCGTTTCGACGGGCCCGCGCATTCAAATCAAAACGTTCTCGTCTTTAAAGTGATGTTTGACGAAGAAATAGCACATACTTTACAGAGAAGCGCAGAGAGGACGCTGTCAGAATGACTGAACCACTTCCTCTCCATCGATCATACTCTTCCTTGCCTCAAACTCATTTCTTTCTCTGCCAATGAGACACGCGTTTGCAACAGAGCAGCCAGGTGCATGTACTGTGACAGTGTTACCATGGAGACATGGGCAGCAACTTTTCAAGGTGATGCTGTATTTAGAATTTTTACACATACACACACGGACACACACACACACACACACACACACACACACACACACACACACACACACACACACACACTTATAGGGGCCTATTTGTCCTTCAAGTATCTCAAAACAAGGTATCAGATGCCGAGGTGTTTCGATTTGGCAACTTTGGAGGAGGAACATTGACCTCTTCATAACAAGACAGTGTAATTACTTCAGCCAACAGGTTACATTTGAGATGAATGTCTTTGATTTAAACTAAATAGATGCAATTTTTCACGGGAACGTATGGACAAACTGGCAGATCCAGTAAATAGTTTTACTGTCCTTTCCATTTCAAAATGAGTCTTGATAGAGGTCCATTCTGATTCTGCATCATTTCCAAACCATCCACATTTCTTATTTATTGTGTCAGTGCATCACAAGTGGGGCATTGTTCGAGACTTATCCAAACATTTTGGTTGAGAATGATAGATTCGGTCCTACTTCTGCGAGTCGTGCGATGACCTGCTATCAAGTCTGAGACGAGTATGACAGTGAGCTATTATCTCTCCACTCAATCAGCGAGATTACACGGCTATAAAAAGGATACAGCTGAAAAGAAAAAGAAGAAAAAAAATCAGACGCTTAATTTAGGATTAATTTCTTGCTTCATTGAGATTTAACAAAACCAGCACAGGGCATGTCAAGGATATACTGGTATGTTTGTGCGTGTGAATGTAGTAACAGTACAAGTACATGTGTAGATATACAAATCAAACTATGTTACAAGAGCCATTATTAAAAATTTACCCAAATCTTTGCTCAAAACAAAACCATTGACTTATTTTACAGTCTGTTTTTAAGTGCTGATACATAATCAATAAATAATCAATAAAAACTAGGTCTTATTGTGTGTGTGGATATTGATTTTGTGAGGTTATGTAGAATTTTGACTAGAAAATACACTTCCAAAGCAATAATCCAAACAGACAGTCTGTATATCAAGAGTTATAGTTCAACTTTTTTGCCCCATGTCTGAGACTCCGGAGTGTGTTACATCAAACGAGGCTTTGACTGAACTCTTTTTAAATTGAGGTGCCTAAGCAGCTTCAAAGAGACTGAATATCTCATCTCTGAATCTTGTGTTCAAGTATTAAAATGTTTCCTCCCAACATTGAGCAGGGACACCGTCATGATCTGAGTTTGGCCACAAAATAGTGTCTTTTCGAACAAATAAAATATATATGTATGAAAAGGGGGATTTTGGGGTAATGATAACAATATGATGCATTTCTGAAAATGGACTCTTCTGTAAGTTGAATTTCGAAATGTGGACCTTTTATATTGGTATAAAGGTGTTGTAGCTCTTAGGTCAACTGGATTAGCTGGTTGAGTCTTCTTTGAGCCCATTTGTCCTGCATCACTGGAACACTTTACTGGAAATCCCACAAAAAAACGCTTGCAATTGGAAACAACGCTTGATAAATCAGCAGGACCAATTGCAGCTCGATCACTACAACTTCAACAAGCAACCAAAATCCGCAAATTACAAACCGATTTGTCCACATTCCCAAAACAAAGGTGACGTGAAGAATTTGAGATTTTAAGTGCGATGTGCTGTCAAAAGCCACCTGCAGCCTACCGTTTATCTTCCAACCCGTCCATCCCTTATCAGGTGATACACTCAGAAATGGAAAATAAGAAAAGTCAGAGACTTATTGAAAGATCTTAATTTGATGACAGTCTTTTTATTAATGCTGTGAGTAAATATAATTTACTGTAAAATGTAAACCTTCCACCATTCTTCCATTTCAATTTTGCATTTTTTTTTCGAATTGCCACGTTTTCTTCTCTGTCTAAATGTTGCTTTTCCGCGCTCTTGATCCTGAACTTAGATTTTCAGAGGGACCAGCCTGCAGTGGCTCGGGGCTTAATCCTCCCTCCTCTTCCTGTTGTCCTTCACTTCCCTTCCCCTCTCCTGGAGTCTTTGCTTCTAATCCAGTTGTCAAGTATGGCTCATTAATGGGGTGAGGTGGAGATATTGGATTAAGAGCAGATTAAAGATGATTAATGCTGTATAATGAGGACTGATCTGGCGCTCCCCCCCCGTTCTCCTGCGTTTAGAAGTGTGTTTTTCCTCTGCTACTCTTCTCCGAGTTATTTGCAGTTTGAAACACCAACTCACATATAAAGGTTGTTTGTCCCAAATAAATAAGACTGTTTTGAAAAGAGACGAGATGTTTGAACAGGAGGATTCGCGTCCGTCAATACCGTACAAACCGATGTGGCGAGGGGTGCTCGAACGCGTCGCGTTGAAAATGACCAAACGCACACGTAAAACACACACCCGGGCAGACTCACAACGCCCTTGATTAGTGTGAGGAGAGAGGGAAGGTCAGACATTCATTGCGCGGTCCTCAGAGGCCCCCCCCCGCATCCGGGACGCCACCTCTGGGAGTCCCACCCTTTCTCCATCACTTCTTTCACCCCCCTCTAATTTTTTTTTCTTCCATCTTTCCCGGAGCCTCTTTGTTTCCCCCCTCCCCACTTTCCGCCACACCCTGTCATTAAATGGGAAAATGAGAGAAAAAGGCATCAATTACAGCTCATCTTTAAAAAAAGGGTTTCGGGTTGTGAACTGAGCCCATTCACAGCCAATGTAATGTCGGAAAACTGAGTCGACGCATTATTTTTTTGTTAAAACACACTTTTGTTGGATGTTTTTGACTGTTTCTGCATAGTTTAAAAAAAACTACCAGCACTAAAAGCACCTTTTTAAATGTTAAAAGACTGAAAACCAAAAAATCAGACATGCAACTCATGTCATGAGATCAGTCCGTTCTGCCTCATAAACGACTTTTAACAACAGGCAATGTTAGATTCAAGGATCAAAGTCTATTGTCACATGCACAGTGATAAAACACGTCTCCCTGTAGAATCAGTCTTTCTAAGTGAAAAGTAAACAGCTCTGCATCATAAAAACAATCTAAAAAAGGTTTACAGGACGTAAAAAATCCCTACTAAGAGCCACTTTTTCCAATTATGCTTTTGCCCCTTTTTTTTATCTCAACTCCAAGCTTGTGTTTTCCCCCTCTCCCCCCAGCTCTCCTTCACACTCAAAGTCCTGATTCCATATTTCCCTCCTATTTGTAGACTCTCCAGGGATTCTGCTCCTCCACAGCCCCCCTCACCGTTCATGACACACACGCGCAGAAGAAGACACTTTCCCCACAATAGGTCATCCGGGCTCACGCTCGCAAACACCTGTCTGTCTCATCCCATCATCCTTCACAATCCCCTCCCCCAGATGTGCCCAATCCCCACGAGAGAAGTCCCCCCGACCGCGTCAACCCAAAATGATCAAATTGAATCCTGCCATCTTCCTCCCCAGCACCCTCCAGCCCCCTTTTTTATGACGAGGGCTAGGGCTGATGAACGGGATGGGGCAGATGTGGATAGAAAGAGAGCAATTAAAACCATCTCTGCTCTCCTTTTTCTCTCCAGATCCAGAGGGAAAACGGGGAAGCAGAGATCGTGTCTGGCATGAAAAAAAAAAAAAAAAGAAATCCATCTTATCTCATCAGAGAAACTAATTTTAAAGGCTGGATAAAGACAAAGGAACCAGTGGCTTTTACAGAACTCCCCCATTATAAACAGAATCAAGGACATTTTGGTGTAAGTGAACCGAGAAAGTATCATTTAATTTAGTTTAATGGGCAGTAAAAACAAACACTAAGGGAAAAATGAATGAAATAAATGATTCAATGTGTTGACAAAAGTTCTGGAAAGTCAAAGTGTAGCAGAGAGAAGAGAGAAGGGACCAGAGTGTTTTTTTTGTTAAAGCTTGTCAACAATTCGGCTGATAATGTCACACACTAAGGCAGCAGGTAACACAACAGGTAACACACAAGGGCCCCTCATCACCTGACAGAGACTCTTTCCTGACATGTCCAGGATTGCAACATATTAACAAGAATTGCATTGCCTTCTACCCCACTGTCACTTCTCTGCCTGCGGCCCGTCCAGCGAGAACAAATTCTGGGTATAAAGGCACCGAGGTAGCTCCTGTAGTTGGAATTTACTGAAAACAAAACAAATATGGCTTCTCCAATAACCTCCACCAGCCATTTGAATTGGCTATTTATCTCACGTGTTCTCCTCATTTCTTCTCAATCTCTTTTCCGACTCATCTGGACTTTCCGACTTTCCTGTCGACATATTTAACCAATTCAAAAGATGCAAAACAGCCCCCACAATTACCAAAAGAAATTATTCCAAAAGCAAAGCGTCCCAAACCAGCTCAGATAAAACCCAGAGAAAACACACATCGTACAGAAGGGCCCGAATAACCCTAAAAAGGAAATTACAAACCATGCAAATTAAGTTTGCCTGAGCTGCCAACTATCTTTTACAAAGTAGGCTGTCATCTGGTTAAATAAGTAGTGACAGTGTGCAGCTGCATGTTCACAGACCAATTTTAACTGTGACTTCCACTGCTTAAAAAAAAAGGTTCATCACACACCACAAATGGTCAAAAATAATTTTGTAATAAAAGTGTCACAGCTGATATGGGAAGAAGAAAGTGTTTATACTTTAAGAGGAACACTGTCCTTCATCATAGTAGTAGACAGGTCCACTAAAGACTGAAAGGAAGTAAAAAAAAATCTTAATTCATACATACAAATTTCTCTGGGTATGGAAACCTCCACCCAGTAACCAAAAATGTCAACCAAAATGTGTCGATACCAGTATTATTTAATTTATCATTTAATGCAAATACAGATTTATATTTATAAATCTGTTCTCTATAAATCTGTTAGATTATTCTTCACTCTGGGAAATAGTGATAGTTTTAAATAGACAGCATTTGCTAAATCAAGGTTTCTTTAACCCTGAATGTAACAGAGCACGTCATGAACTAAACCCTGAATTAAAAAAAAATATTTCAAACTGCATCCAACTTTCTCTAAATTGACTTTCAAAAGTCAAATTTTAGTCACTGGGATGTAAATAAAACAGTGACATGAAAAGCTCAGTTTAACGTTTGAAGATTTTCGCTACATGTTTTCATCATGTCCATCTTTAAAAAAATAAAAAATAAAAACCACTGCCTGGTCTACATGTTTTAGAGAAAGAATCAGAGCTCTGAATGGCATTTTGCTGCCACAAAGGTGTCAACTCTTCATGTAAGAGGCTTCGGCTTCTGAGAGTTTCATGCTCCACTTTATGTTGCGGCTCTTCTGAGGCTTTTTCCCACCAGAACTCAGGTCAGAGCAGGAAAACCTTCGGGGGCTGTGAGTTGGTTGTCAGACACATCTGAAGCCTTGGGATGTTTCTCTCATTTTTCCATGTGTGCCCACACTGACATTATTGGACTCCACAGATAGCTTTTTTTTTTTGCATCCACTGAGCACATCAATTTACCCAACAATACAGTTTATGATAGATGAAAAAAGCTCGGTTAAGGCTACAAAACTGCACAGGCTAAGACATGCTGAGAGAGTGTGTGAGTGAATGAGTACAGGTACTGTCCCTTTACTGATTAAAACAACATCTTACTTCCTTTTTGTAGAAGATACGTACTTCTCATCTTTGAACTGGCAGGTGATCCTGAAATTAGCTGGGATTAATAATACGCTCTACTAAAATAACATTTTAAAAAAAAGAAAGCTACAAGACACACACCAAAGCTCAATGTCTAAAGAACACAGATACTTTCATTCACAAATTTTGATGCTGAGTTTTCTGGTGAGGTTTTGATGTCTCTCCCTCAAAGGCTGTGCAATTTGCATGAATTATCTTATCATAACGATAGCCAGTAATAAGCCAGGACTATATCATGCTGGTCTGGGAATAAGATAAAACTTAATTCATTCATTTTTTTCTTTTTAAATCTTGAAAAAGAACATCCCTAAAGAGATCAAATATTCCCCCACACCACTGTATGGAGCTCTATGCAAACAGGTCATTTTCCTTGTTTTTCCAAGGTTAGGTCCATTTATAAACGAGCTCCGAGCTTCAGAAATTCTGACGTAATATGTCATCAGAGAGAGTTCTTTTCATTAAAAGAAGCTAAGATGGAAGAATTCCTGCTGTCTGTAAGAACTCAAACGTCTTCTCTGTCATTCTGACTTTCTAAAAAACAACAACATTGTTTTACTTTCCAGCACCAACCATGAAGGTCCCAGCGTAGTGGGGGTGTAAAGGACACCCTGTCCTACACCATGTAGCGTGTTCGGTGCTCCCCCCCCCCCCCCCCACCACCCACCCATCCACCCACAGCAAAACAACCCTACCTCCCTCTCTCCAGTGGGGGACTGGTGCCATGTGGTGATGAATAGTCAGATGTGAGGCGAAAGGACGCACAATGTAGGTCGAGCTCCAGGGGCTACCGCTTATCGGTGTGTGTTTATACATCTGTGTGTGTCAGCGCGGGTGTGTGTGTGTGTGAACCGTGTGGGAGGGGGGTAGGCCGCTGTTCCTGCGAGAGGTGGAGTAAGGTTAGGGTGATGAGGAGTCTGCATACCTGCTGCAGTATGATATATGGGGTGTCCGTACACCCCCCACCCCCCCACCCCCGTTACATGTGTGGCCAGCACGTAATGATGCACACACCCTTGTATCCGCACGCCAACCTTGCACCCCCACCCACCCCCCAACACGGAGACAAGATGTGGATAATCAGCTCATTTGTTATGGTGCGGTTAGATTAGGGTTTGAACATATATGCACGGTGATGAACTGCGGCAACCTTGTTCTGCAGGACCGCAAAGTCGCCCACAAAGAGAGGAACCGCTTTATAAAGGAGAGTGAACTAAAGCTCAATGACTTCAGGGTCAACAAAAGTTGGAGAGCCTGAAGATTTGATGTCCGCTCCATATCCAGATTCCTAACTCTGGCCTCTTTGGCATTTTTTATGAGTCTTTGGGGATCAATTGGAATATGAAAATTGGATTATAATGGGCTCAAATTGTAATTTTACATAAAGTGTCTAGAGATAATCTTCACTGTGTTTTGGCACTTTATGTATTAAACTGAATCAAAATTGGATTAGGTTTTTTTTTTTTTTTTTTACAAACTCCTGAATTAATCAAGAAGCAAATGCAGACAAAACAAAAAAAAATAGTCCCAATGCCATGAATGGTAACTAATTCTTTTGAGTAACCTTTTAAGAGAAGTAACTCAGTACTTTTGCTTGAACTACCATCCTTTTGCACGATAATTACAGCATCAGAACAAACCTCAGTCCCAACATAAAACCCACCGACACCAAAAGAAAACAACACTGTACATTTGGTTAGAGTTTAGGGAAAGGACAGATAGGAAGACCTGGATTCTGACATTCATACGGATGTTATTTTTGCTATTTAAACAGTTTCCATAGATCGCTCACTAAAGCAACATCGCTCTCGTACAGCCAATCGGACAGCAGTCGGCCCAGAATAGAAGTGTTTAGGTACTGATAAGCCCTCAGAGTTCGAGGCGTTTGCTCTCTAGCTACCAATCTGACGGGAGCTAAAGGAAGAAAACCCTGCATGCTGATTCTGTTATTGACTGATAAAATTTCTCGTTTTTTTGCAGAGAGGTGGCAGCTAAGGTTCACGATGCCGGCATCTCCTCCTCCACATGGCCAGCAACAATCTAATTAGCTTCTTTTGGAATAGCAGCCTTAACAGAGCTGAAAGCTAGCCGTTGTTTTCATGCCGGATCATCAGTGTTGTGGATTTATAATGAGCTTGAATGTGCTTTTTTTCAAAACTGAGGCCGATGGGGACTTAAAGCCCGATCCCAGTTCCCCGCTTTGGTCCTGCCCCACCATTTTGCAGAGGTACGGAATCTGGCTGCCTCATGCACGGGTCTTTTTCTTCAGAAGCCCACTCAAAAAGGTATTCATTTTTCATTTTTAACAGAGAGGCAGTTCTGAGTCACCGTATCTGTAAGGCACCCCTTTTGATTTTGGGATCAAGGAGTAGCTGGGATCAAGGAGCAGCTGGAATGAAGTTCTCCCACCTTAAACGCAACAACACGGGCTCCTGCTTTGACAGAAAATAAATGGTGGTTTATGACCGGGGAGAAGAATTAAGAGTGGCCCTCATCACCCAAGGACACTTGTCCTTTACAATCACAATGTGTGCAGCTGGAGTTGGTTTATTTGGGCTTTTTATGGAAACCGTTAATGAAAGCTATCCGTAGACGGTCAGCGGACGGGTCAACTTTGACTGGGACAGTTATACAGCCGACCCAGGTTCAGATCCAGTCAAACCGACTCCTCATTCCCTTCTTTTCCCCTCTTCCTTTTCCCTTCTTTTCTCCACAAATCACAGCCGTTTACTCTTAAACAGGTTTTGCAGCGGCGCGTCTCACTTTTAAGAACGCCACACACTCATCCTGTCCCGTTTCTTTCCATTCTCTCTTCTTGTGCGACATGACTGGAGCAGCGGGAATGCGCCCCCGAAACCTTTTTTATCTCCCCTCTCATATCTGCTTCTCTTGTGTAACGACCTCAATCTGTCCGTCTCCGTTAGCTTTTCGTCTGCGACAATAATTCGGTAACACAGTCGAGGGGGAAAAACCTCGCACTCTCGGTCGACTTCGCGGAGGAAGGCTCTTTCATCAAACAATGTTCCAAGAACAGCATTCAAAAATAAGCAACGTAAGGGAGGGGGGGGGGGGGGGGTTTAATAGAACATACACATACACATCATACGCGGTATAATTTAGCTTTTGAGCAAGTGTGCCCGTCTTCACGCCGCATCTGAGCAAGCACTCAGCAACGCCGTGTGTGTTCGGCCTCCCGGCACAACCGAGAGAAAAACAAAACACGGAAGAGATCGGCGCTATCGTCCCCGGGCAGGCCACCGCTCTCTGTCTCTGTGCTCCGTTACCTGTTGGTCCTCATATAATTATAGCAGCCTCCCTCATCCATCACCGCATTGTTGTGGCGTTCACAGGCCCCCCCCCCCCGTTTCTCTCTCTCGCTCAGCGGCGTTACATAAAGAAACAATAACAGAGTCTGAAAAGCACAATCCACCAAAGGAGGGGGCAGAAGCGAGTGCTGGAGGAGGAGGGGGGAGGGGGGGAGAGGGGGGTCAGCTTAGGAGAAAATGCTCACACCGAGTTTAGGGACTACAGAGGACATTTCTCCCCCCGGTGTTAGAAACAGCTGCAGAATAGATTCAGCCGGTTTGTTCCTCTCCTTCAAAAAGCTGTGTGGAGATCTTAAAAAACAAACCCTTGTAAGTCACATTCAGTGGTCACAGTCATTCTTAAGATGCATCTGGATCTGCCATCATAAATCGTGACTAAACGTATCCATGCCCTGGTGATAACACCATCCCACATGGAGAATCCAAACACCCATCTGTGCTGTAGCTGCAAAAAACAGGGCCGAGCTTTGCTTTTTATTTCAGTCAAACAGGCCCCAAATTATTGGTGGATGATCAGTCTTTTGATTCCACTCGATTTTAAGAAGCATCCCGCACAGAAAAGAGGAGCAGAGCACGGTGTAAAGAAAAAGAAAAAGAGAAAAAAGACTGATATTTGTTTGCTGGAGAACATATTCATGCTGTTTACTGATGCTTCTTTTGTATACTTAGACCAACCATACTGAAACATCCAGGGTAGAGTGTCCACACTATTACACATCCCGAGCACAGAAAATGGGAGTGTTGACAGTTTGATTGCTGTAGTTCCTGCTGTCCTGGCCTTTTCTATAACGGCACGCCATCATTTCAATCTGTCTGAGGGGGAAAGCTGCTTTCAAGGAGTGAATACAGATAGGCCTCGGCTTGTTGTGGGTTATGGAAGTTGCAAAAGTTTGATGGAAATAAACGAGAAGTGATAAACATCTTTGTAATTGCTCGCCACCTCATGTCGGGCAGTAAAAATAGGCACTTGGCAGAGTTCTCCACGCCGTCGTGACACTTTCAATTTCTCTATTTTATGTGCTGCGAGGAGCGAAATAAAAATCAAATCAATAAAGCCGTAAGAATATATTTGCCTGATTTATAATTTGACCTACAACAATACGGCATTACCTGCAGCTATGTAACAGCCACTGATGAATCCTTGTGGGACATAGTCATAATTTAATGAGCCACTTCAGTTTGTACTCATTTTCCGACAGATGTCTTTGATGTTCCGCTCAGACTGCTAAAGATCAGCTTCCGCTCATTTATTTACACTTTAGCGTTCATCCCTCATTTCGTGTCTCGGTGTTCTCTTTCATCAAAGTCTCGCATGGAGTTGATAATGATCAAGAGTAGATTTATCTTCCCGAATGGCTCGCGAAAAGTCTGACAATTATCGGCTGACTCGAGCACGCCGACTTGGAGAACAATGATACAGAAATAGATATTTGCTGCAGTAATTAATGCAAAAGGTGAAAAAAAGTTCCTTTGCCGGGAACTGAGAGTCAACAGCAGACTTCACACCGAGGCGTGTGATGGAACGCGGAGCACAAATCAGCCCTCGCGGTGGGAAAAAACACCTCACCTTTCAGAGCCGACAGGCCTGAGACGCATCCGGAGCCAGAGTGGTGATTGGGTCATTATGAATATCGATTTTCTTGGTTAAATTACTTCCAATTAAAAGGCTGGTTTGTGTTGGAAAGGCAAACGGCTGTTCGGGTGAGAGGTCTTCAAGATCCAATGAGTCGTCCAGGACCAGGATATGCCAGATTATGGCTTTTAGCATGTCCTGCATTGGCTTGTCTCAGTTTAATCTGTGTGTCATATAGTATAGTTTCCTTAGTTTGGTTTTAAAACTGTCTGGCCACATTTCTGCATTAACGCTGGGAGACACACTCTGGTTACTCCTGTGGTTTTCTGCCTTTCTTAGATTAATTTCCTCTCTCGGCAGTGTGAAAGGATCCTGGGGCTAATTACTTGGGGACAACAAAAAAAAAAACTCTAGACTTTCATTGACCATTTTGGTGTGTTTGTTTTAGATGCTTTCCCATGCTTAAACACAGACCCAAAGGAATGCAAGCAAGCTATTGGGAGATGTATTAAATTCAAAATCAGGTGTGTGGAGAAATCTGCAGTTCAGGACCACAATTTGATATCCTGACGGAAAACTCTTTGGAAAAGGGCATGTACGCTCACACAAAAAAATGCACACACACACGGACACACTTTGCAGCATCAGCCAGCTTTGTTAAATTATACATGGAAGGCACTCTGTGTTTTTTTTCCTACATGCACTATACATTATAGCAGAGGGTAACTGATGAGGGAGTAGTTAGTGTGAAACTTCAACCTTGAAATAAGCAGTCTCCCTCAAACGCACTGATCTACACAGCTCTTGGCTCCTCTTCAGATGAGCTCTTTTACTGTCTGGAAAGGAAGGGGGGAAAAAAAGAAAGGCTACAGCAGTCCGATGCCAGCAGACAATATGATCCACCGACTCATGGAGGGACAAAATATCTTTGGAACTGAATTTAAAGTGCTTCCACTCCCATTAATTATAAGTGATAGAAGTAAATATCCTTTTGCATTTCAAAATGGGTCCTCTGTATTGATTCCCTGTCATTTTGCAGCCCGTGGCTCATGCCATGCCATTATTTATAGACAAGGTGCTCAGCTTATCATGCCCTGAAGCCACCATTACATTCAAGATTAGACGATGAATGATTAAAATGAACCAAGGTTGGAGTATTGATCGGAATCAGGAAACTTAAAACACTTGGCGTTCGCTTAAGATGCAGTTATAGATTCGGCTTTGTTTTGCCCTATAGGCTACACACTCACTGAACACGTGAGCAGGCTTTCACTCCCCCTCCAAAAAGAAAATAATTAAAAAAACACACTCCGGATGAAAGACATTGCATCTTTCAGAATGTTATCAGAAATGACAGAACGCCAAGAATTATGAAGCGGTGGCTGTTTTCGATGAGCAAAGCACCTTGAAGTTATTGAGCTAATACATTCCTGAGCAACAGAGAAAAATGTAATAAAACAAAATGGTATTAGCGAGGAGAAAAATCCAATCGACCAAAGATGTGCCAAAATGTCAGCTCTCATATTCAGGAGTGGCATAACTTAATTGTTTGATTACTAATGCAGACACAGATGGACAGCTCATCTGAGAGCAAAACTTAACTTGAACCAGTAAGAATGAACGGAATTTTTAAATGAACATGGCAATGTTCACATGGATAGTTTTCAGTTAGTGATGCAGGTTGCTAGATTTGCAAAAATTTCAGGTATTAAAAAAGCATTTTTTGCATTGATATGTTATTGATATGTATTTAATTTGTCAATTAAGAACATTTGTTAACCCTTTAAAGCCTGATCCAAGAAAAATAGGAAGAGTATTGATTTTTTTAGTCTGAAGTCTTTCTTTGGCCCCTCAACAACATATGAAGAAAAAAAAAAGAAATTATTTTGATCAAATTAGCCTGCAATAAGTCAAAAATATGTTTGGGTGTAGTCTTCTACTGGCTGTTATCAGGTATATCTGAATGTGTACAACAGGGCTTTGAGCAAAGCTTTTACCACTGAATGATGCAAAAAGTCTCAGATCCAAAAGACTTCAGAAACTGTATGAATCAAATATGACACATTTGGCATAATAGGGTTGATAAAATATTTGTTAATATGCTATTAATTTTGTCGTGAACTGGATAAAGCTGGCAGGGTCCCTTTGGTCAAAATGTTCGGCTATCTCCAGAGATGTTCAATAAGCGACTGAGAAAAACTCATTGTATATCCCTTCAATTTGATTTCCCTGTTTTTGCCTGGGAGCTCATTTACAGCCAGGACGTTGTGCCAGTGTAGGATGTGTGTTCCCCTCCCAACGCCGGTGCACCTCTGCATGAGTGCTGCTCGCAGCAGGAAGAGAGGGGGGGGGGGG
>JABUIW010000201.1:583974-601107 GCA_013363375.1 Menidia beryllina
ATGTACAATAGCCTTTCTCATGTTTATGACATAACACAAGTACGTGCAGAGTAGAGAACGAAGAAGTTTCACTCTATACTACAAGCTTCTTCTGCAAAACTCGTTGCCTGAAATCAGGCTTCAAGCCCCAGTTCTGGTAAGAATAGCGATGAGGCAGATTTTGAACCACGCTGACCCATTCCTTAATGATGAATGAAGTGAACGAAACCAGACACCAACCACTCTCCTGCGAACAGCATCCACAGAATCAAGAATGGCGAACAGCAACAGCCTGTGTGCGGACGTCCTCCGAGAAGAAGACCTGGGCGTTTTCGGTATCGAAGGAAGTCGGGAAAGGGAGGATGCAGAAGGTAACGCCTCGAGTCAGAAAATCTTTACATCTCAAAAACAAAAAACAAAAGCAGGACTGTACCAAACAGCTGGGAGTGAGTAGGCTGATAAGCGCGTGCATCATTTGAGGACAAATGTGCCTTGATCTCTGTGGTGAACGGCTACGTTTGTGTATCTATACAAAAAACCATTTGCTTTTTAAAAACTCTGTGTTGCCTCTGATGGCCATCCACAGATTTGTGTGATCCGAATGTATTTCACTGCTGTGAATTTCACACTCAGCTGCCAAAGGGAACCCAAACATTCACATAAGCTGCACACATCTGGAGGTTAAAAAAAAGTCTTCAAACCAACACTATGTTGATTTGATCTAATTTAAAAGTGTGTCTCTAATTGGTGTTTTGCTGACAACAGCTTTCATGGTGCTTGCTTCACATGTGACAAACAGAAACAACAGCTCAAACAGCTCCGACGCTGCTGGTGCCGCTGTGCTCGTTTAACCTGGGAAAGAAACTCTAAATCATGACCGCTCTTTAAGAGGGAGTGTTCTGCAGAGTTTAGCATTTCGACAGCCGTGGTTACACAGGACAAGTCCAAGGCTCTGAACCACAGGGTGCACCGACCTGCCACACACTGACTCTCACAGTGATGCTTTGGTGTCCATTCTGCTGCTAGAAGATGCCATTTAAATGGAAGGTTGTGAGGACTTGGTATTTTATATGTAATGTGGAAAATCTCTATACCTGTGCATGCAGACTCAGTTATTCCAGAGCTCAGTAAAACTAGCTACTGGTAACAAACTATCCATCAATGTTGACTCAGTCAAACCAGAGCTTGCCTCATAGAAATCCCCCAAACATGCAATGATTGTAACAAACTGTTTTTGGACCCAAAAACACCCTGAGACGGCACGGTCAGTTTAACAGAGTTTATTGCGAGAACCAGGAATAATCCGGGGGCGTGGTCAGGGCAGTACGGGTTCGGCAAAAGGCGATCAGAGTCCAGCGACAAAGCCAAGGGAAAATCCAACTCGTGGTCCAGGACAAAACGAGGGTCGAAACCAGGGGAGCAGTCCAGAGGGGCAGACGGGAACTCGGAGTCAGGCAGGCGGGGTCTAGGCACAGGCAGGCAGACAGGGCGCAGAGACTGGCGGAGCAGAACTCAGGCAGGCAGACTAAACAGACGGGGATCAGGCAAGCTCGGGAATCGGAGTCAGACGGGTCGTGATCAGGCAGGCAGGCAGACAGAATGAAGGATAACGCTGGAAGTACTCACAAGTTGGCTGGAGACGTTCTGGCCCTGAGGTCTGACTGAGCGGAGTTTAAGTAGGGGTAGTGACAGGTGAATCCAATGTTGTTAATTGCGGAGTGTGGAGGTGAGCAGAGAGAGACGGTAGGTGGAGCCAGCCCCAGCGCCAGAACGTCACAATGATTACAGTTCGTCTGTCTTTTGAGCCCTCTCATCAGCCAATTTATTAAGTAAGCATGAAACAGAAAAGCACACCAACAAACCTTTTAATATGAACCCTCACCGGAAGGACTGGAAGTTGAGTTAAACTCTTTAGAAAACCTGCTTTTGTCATGTTGAGTTCGAAGCTCTAGCCCACACGCAGAACACAATTCAGGAGGCAGAGGATCAGGTGAAGGATATTTATTCACAGAGGCACAGGGGAAAGTGGTCCCGGGGAAGGGGGGCTCCAGGAGCGGCCAGTGAGCGAGCCGATAGCCGGAACGGGCTTACTTGGCTCTAGTCCAGAGTTCGGCTGGGAAGTCGAAGGGAGGGAAACAGAGTGGCTCCGGTACAATGGGTGCGAAGCCGGAGCCGGAGAGCTCCGGACACGCAGGAACGTGGAACCTCGGGTGGCACGGGAGGCTCGGGCAGCCTGGGAAAAGTCCAGGTCCTCTGGGCAAGGCACCTGGCGGCAGGGAGCAGGAGAGTAAATACACTCGGAGTTTAACACAGAAACGAGACTGGCTCAAGAGGGCTCGGAGTTACCATTACTGGCTAACACTCAGGCGTCGAAGCTCTGGCAGTCCGCTCCTTTAGTACTGCCAGGTGGGTCTTCTTAATTGGGACCAGGTGTGCTGGGAGGTGTCAGGTGAGATCGGGGATGTGCAGCTGGCCGCCTCTAGTGGCGGAATGGTGAGTGGAAAGTGCAATGCGGATCAGTGAACCCCGGACTATGACAGTTTTTTTGTTGGACGGCATGTTGGTTAGTACTGTCTAATGACAGGAAGGATTCCTGGTTCGAGTCCCATCCAAAAACTTCCCGGTTAGGTTAATTGGACACTCTGAACTGCCCCTAGGAGTGGATATAAGTGTGTGTGATTCTTTGTATCTTTTTTGCCCTGTGAAGGACTGGCGACCTGTACAGGGTGACCCCCCGCCTCTCGCCCGCTGACAGCTGGGACAGGCTCCTCCTCCCCCGCGACCCCGTCGGGAATAAACAGTAAAGAAAAATGGATGGATGGATGGTTTTCTGGTGAAAACTTCCAAGATTGGATGCAAAAAATGGAGCTTCATAGATACCAAATGTCTATGAAGAAGAAAGCAAATAATCAAAACGCGTCTGACTGCATTATACTGCTGGACTGTTGAGCACACTCCACTTATCCGGGGTGTTTTGCCATGACCAATGCTGTTGACGACAATAACTGTGAGCTAATTCATGCGACCGATCGATGATCTGGTCACTAATATGATGGATGTATCACTTATGGAGCTGAAACGGCACGCCATTCATCATAGCCGTGTTACTCCTCACCAAGATTCAAAAGTCATCAAAATTATTATTACAACATCAATCATTTGTCAATAAACAACTCTAAAACATGTTTTAAACCTTCCTTCGGGTATCATTAGGCCAATATACAATCAGAAAAAGATCAGATACAAATACTCTGGTCAAATATCTCACATCCTTTAATCCCATTACTTGTACACTGGAGGTAAAATGCTAGCATCGCAGCTATTATCGATAAGCTAAAGGCAGAATGTCACGCTCCACGGAGCCTCTTTTTAGATTCATTCACCCTCATTTTCTGCCCTCTTTCATCCTCTTCAGTATCTTCTCTGCTCTCGCTGTTGTCTCAGAATGAAACGCCATTCTGAATTAGGGAGTGAATTGGCGAGACTGATGGTTTTTGAGGGTTCGGGGAGATGGCTTAGTTGAGAGTGAAAGAATGTGTGGCAGGGTATGGGATATTCTGTTTGTGCGCGCGCGCGTGTGTGTGTGTGTTGCTGTGAAAGTGAGAGGCGAGGAAGGGGTGGAGGGTGGTGGTGGGGGGGGGGGGGGGGGGGTGCGCCGACAGAGCTCGTCAGCCAACACAGGTCATGAAAAATGCATGGAGGTTGCAGTGTCAGTTCGCTGGGAGGGAAAGCTGCAGAGAAAAAAGAGCAGAGACCGGCTTTTTTTCTGAACTCTGCAAACTCCGGCTGTCTGGTCTATCCTCTCACTCACCCAGTCAGCCTCTGCCTTTCATAGCCCGCAGCTCACTTCATTAGGCCTGCTCGGACATCGCACATGCTCAGGGTTCGACGAACACAAACACAACTTTCTCTTCTGCAGTCGGATCGTTACTGCATGTTTCTGTGCTAGAAAACACACACGGATTGAGAAAATAAAATTCCCTCCGCAGCCTGGAAGTGTACACAGAAGGTCGCAGGAGTCAAGACTCCAGGCTGACACATATCACAGGTTAATAAACACATCTGGAGGATAAATAACTGGAACTGGTTATCCTGTTTTAAAGGGCCTGTGTTAGTCTGTTACTGTGCATTGGATCTGGAGAGTCAAAATTCTGTTTTCCCTCCCATTCCCTTTGCTGTTTACATAAAATATAGTTATGTGGTAGACATAACTGCTGCAAAAAAAACAACAACCTAATAATGCTCTAAAAGCCCAACATCTCAAAGATGTGGCTGTGTGCTTTGGGGCGTTGTTTTTTTTTTCACATATGACAGACAGAAACAAAAGCAGCACATTTCTCCGAGCAAAAAAAATAAATAAATAAATAAATAAAAACAGAAATGAAAATGCTTTCTTCTTATTTGTCCTGTCAGTCCGGTCCATCAAAGCTTGTCTTCGTGGAAATTACACTCCTCCGGAGCTTTTTCTGTTCACAACAATATGATTTAATTTTCATTCGGAAAGCCAGCCAAGGTCGCAGTCATCTCCCGTTTATTCTGTTCTTTAAGGAAAAGAGCAGCAGAGAAAGAGAAAGAGAAAGAGAGACGGAAAAAAAATAGCTGTTTGTGGGTTTGTCAACCCAATATACATTAAGGAGGCTTTTACATGCTCACAGAGACAGCCGGGGATAATGGACTTTGTGTGTAAAGCATCATCAGTGAATGCTGCCGCGCGATGAATAATTAAATGCGTTGCCGTTGAATATGCTGTTTGCCTTCATTTAATCAGGCCCTCTTTCAGATGCGATAAGTCCCTGCTCCTTGAAAGCCGGGGCTAAAATCACAGGCTTCATATCGGGGCGTCTGGTGTTAGAAATATCCTCGGTTAAAGCTGGTGCTAGCACACAAACCATCATCCCCGTCCAACCTGTGGCACCAGGTAACATCATGCATCCACATATGTGCTCAGTACCCACGTTTCTTTTGTCTGTGCATCACACTCCACAATCGCTCCGAGCAACAACTATTTGGCTTCGGGGCAAAAGAAAAGAGCCCAGTAATGAGTCAGCGTCTCCCCACACGTACACAGAGTCACACAGAGAAGCTTCTGCTTCATGCAGAAGCTTTGCTGTGTGTTTTGTTGCTCGAATATTATGTATTTTTAGCCCCCCACTTAAAAAAACCGGAGCGTGGGTTTTTCCCTTTCCTATTCGCTAGCAAGACTAATGAGTAGACGGCAGAGTCGAGATGACTCCACAGCTCCTGTACCACTTTATTGAGATACTTTGCTTATACGGCCACTTCAGTATTAGTGTTATATCAACAGCTTCTATACTCAGAATATTGTTTCAAATTTTCATGAAGTGCAAAGGACGACTCAAGGCCCTTTGCTATCGATCCAATGGCAGCTCTTTCAGAACAGACACTCCTCCCCAAAATAGTGTCCGCATTACTCAAACATGGTACATAGTGTTGGTATCAGAATTATTGATGCATCCTTCTTTTGGAGATACATCATGCTTCAGATGCATGAACAATTGACATGTTCTCTTATCCTTACGTAGATGTTTATTAAGGAGGGATGTGCACGGTATTCTTCCAGGTTTATGAGGTGGGAATGGAAGAGGAGCCCATACGATTCAATTTGATATGAAGCAAAACAGATCTTTTAACTGAAGTATGACGGAAATGTTTATTTCTCATCATTTGGTTTTACAATATTAGCTTTTTGTTCTCTGTCCTCTGTCGGGCCTTTTACTCTAAACCTAGCAGATTGCTTTTTTCACCCAAAATTTACAGTAGATTTAGCATTTTTCTTTGTCTGTGTTCAAATAAAAGGAATTTCCTTTTTCTTAACTTTCCTCACAATTGTTTTATCTTAATTTTAGAGGGAACAGAGCTCTTCATTTACTTTTTATTTATTAGTCTTGCCAACTTAATGATGTGCAGGTGATTTATGCACATGATATCTGGTACTTGTTGTCTAGATAACTAGTGTTTTTGCAAAGGAGGCAGGAAATGTCATTGTTACCCATATTAAATGCAAAATTACATAACAATAGGACAACAGTATAGTTACAGCACAATAGTAACAAGTCTGATTGTATCATAAAGTTAAAAAAAAAATCTTATATCGTCAGAATTCTACACAACATAAAGAAATGTCTGTTTTCCACACAATCCGCTGATAAGTGAGAGAGTTAAACTGACTGAGGTGGACTCGGGAAAGCAGCTGAGTCACTGGCAGATGCAGGGACGCAGCTTTTTATGTGCCACCTGTGCCAGACTCGCCGAGGAGACACTGAGAAGAGAAGGAGATGTGATATTGTACAGCTTTTCTATTGCTAAATCCAAATAAACTGGGCAATGTGTTATTCATACGTGTAGTGTAGCCCTGAAAAAAGTGGCTTAATTGTTTATGTTTATGTTTATGTTTATGCATTTGGCAGACGCTTTTATCCAAAGCGACTTACAGAGTAGACACAATATTACATTTCTCATCACAATGACAATAAGCTATATAGAGGAGAAACACTGATCAGAGTCAGTGGTGAGATAGAGATAGAGGTAGAGGGACTACAGAAGGAGCTGTGGGGGGGTAGAGGTACGGGTTAGGGTTAGGATAGGAGGTGCTCTTTGAAGAGGTGGGTCTTCAAGAGTTTCTTGAAGACAGACAGGGACTCTGCTGTTCTTGTGGAGCTTGGTAGGTCGTTCCACCATCTTGGAACGACACATGCAAACAGTCTGGATTGTCTTAAGCGTGGTGAAGGCACTGCTAGACGACAATCCATTGATGACCGGAGTGATCGAGTTGTGACATAAGCCTTTGCAAGGGGATTCAAGTAGATGGGAGCCGTACCCTTAAGCACTTTGTAGGCTAGCATCATGGACTTGAATTTGATACGGGCAGCCAGAGGTAGCCAGAGGTAGCCAGTCCAGTTAGTTCAAAACAATGTCTGTGCAGCAAAAAAAAAAAACGTCCTAATTTCCTTTATGCGTCACAATCTTAGCGCTCTTTCTGTATGCAAAGCTACCACAGCTTATCATCTCCAACTCTTCTTCCGTCTGTGCAGTGCAGTGTGCCATCTTACCGTCTTGTCATGTTGTTTTGCTGTCAAACAGCCTCCTTCTCTGCCTCGTCGGCATGCCGGAGAAGAATCGCCGGCTCCGTGCTAGAGTTTGCCTGGCTGGCATTGTGTCCATCAGACTTACCGTCTTTACCCAGCACATTTGACAGCCACACCTGTCCGCTAAGTACCGAGCGGTGCTCCTCCTGTCGCTCTCTATTTGTGGAGTTTGCAGTTTGTGGGTCCGTTAGGGCGGTTGGCTTTGCTGTTGCAACGAATGATAATCAGTGCGACATATACGGGCCCTCGGAGCCTTGACCTTGTCTGGTGCGGGGAAGCCTAGGGATGTCTAACAACGTTTTTCCTTTAAGACTGTACACAGTGCTTCTGGCTGGAGTTTTTAGTGCATTGATAGATTTCTTCATTTTCACTGTAAATCCCAACAACGTAGGCGTCATCCATGCTCCAAAAACCTGCTTCTATCTCTCCAGACTACATCCTGTCATAATCATTCCCATATTTCTGACATGATATACATCCAGTAACAACCAGAAATCCCCAAAATATAGCTAAAAAATGTAAGAAAAATCAAGAAAAAACAACTGGCCTGAATCTGTCCGGTGGTTTGAAGCCTGTTTGCAAGCACCTCCGAAGCTCACAGTCATATCCTTTTTGTTAAAACTGGACAAACACTCCTGTCCTGCCGTGATTGCACCATTCCCGGGCATCCAGAGGTGGAGGTACTCAGAGTTTATGGTGCTCACTTTTAAAATGGTTCACATCACTTCATCTAAAACAGGACAAATAAAATGACTGAAAATGGCAACAAAAAAAATAAAAGAGCCCCACTGCTGGGATCCAGACCATTAACGTTATGGTTCTGAGGTGTGTGCTCAGACCAGATGGCTGCTGGATAACACACACAGTTTCTTCTTCAATGTCAAATTATTCCTGCTGCATTTTAAAACAACTTTTTAATGTGAGTCGAAGAAAAATCAGCCAAATATACAATTTGATTATTTTCTACAATGCAAAGTCTCAGCAGGTGTGTTTTATGCAATGCAGATTTTTTTTTTTTACGGCATTTATTAAATTCAAAATGTCAAATCAACATCAGTAATTCATATCTTCTATATGGCTCATGGGAGAGCTTCATGTGTCCCTGTTTAAGCTGTAAGCTTGTGTCAGTATTTTACATTTTGCTTGACATTTTCATCAGTTTTTTTTTTAATACGTTCCTGAGTTTAGTTCTAGTTTTGTTGGGTTGGACTCCTTGCTCTTCTTTTACATGCATGTTTCAATGATCCCATCTGTTTTTCACATTTGTATTTAACCTCAATTCTGTTTTTTGCTCTCTTGCTCCTGTCTTTACTTTATGGGCCTTTTTCACACCTGGTTGTTCGTTATTAACACTTATTAATAATTATTATTTCGACTTATTAGCTGCTTTGGTACTTTCTTTTCTTTGTCAAATGTAAGATCTTTCTGTGTGTTTGCAGTCCTTGGTGCGTTTACTGTCCTTTTGTTTGTCTGTTTAGGATTCCTCTAAGCTTTCACAGTTGTTTCCACATTTCTGCTCACAGTCTTTGACTTTTTTTTTTTAAACAGTAGCCTCTTTTTTGTCTTTACTGGCTCCTCTCGAGTGGTGGCTGCATTTTGGTCTGCCAAATGTTAAAACAAAGCTCATACGCATGTTCAATGCATGCGTTGTGCCAAAATGCTCTAATTTCAAAATGACACAGTTTGGTGCCTTTTAAACCCGTATGTCAATGGAAAGCATCATATGTCATTAAATGCCCCGAGAGAAAACTCTGTGAGCTGTTGAACATGCACAAAAATACAAATTGACTGAAACTATAGAAGAACTGTTCTGCAAACGGGTCTCCTTTGGGCTTTGATTAGAATATAAAAAAATAATAATATTTGCCACGCAACAGAAATTAGGCAATAGTCCCAATCATTTTCCAAAGTAGCTCTGAAACTAAACAATGTCTTAAGACTCATGATATATTCGATGGAGGGGTAGAAAACTTTGGTATTCTCCATGCGTGTTGAAATCACACATCAAGATTGTTGCATATCCCAGCATTAGCTAACCAGCCCGAAAATAATACTTGCAAATTGAGCAATGCTTCTTCAACCAGACATGAAATAATAATACACAGCAAGCTGCCATATAATTCCAACCCAGTGTCACTCTGCAGTCTGAGATTTTCAACGGCACAAACACGCCCACAGCCACGCAGTGGATAAGCCGGCTGGTTTTGGAAGGCAGGAAGCCCTTTGAGGCAGTCATTGTGGAGCATTCTGCTCAAACCTTGAAGCAATAAAACAATTTTAAGCCTTTAAAGCTAAAAAAAATGCTTAAAATCACATTGCATTTGAGCTGTGCTTGTTTGCAGCCCTTTGTTCCTCGTTAGCTACCTTCAGTACTCACAAATATTGTTTATTCATATGGACAATTCCCAATAAAGATGCTCTCATTCTCATATTTTTTATTATGCCTGTTGTCTGAGGTTGAAAAACATCTTAAATTGGGACTGAAAAGAGATGTATCAAGTGACCCATTTAGCCTAAATGTTTGGCTACAGTCCATTTGAAAGAACTTCTAAGCTTTTGCTCTGTCTATAAAATCCCGATTTCTCTGCCACATCTTGATCTCTGTAGGGATTTTTGCAATATTATCATATGTGATCAACACAAAGAGAAACAGTTAGAAGTCACCAGCGGCTGTCCTCTTTATCCTTTAGGATAGTTTACATTTGTCCCACGCTACATTTTTCTTTCTTTTACTTTTTTTGAAGAAGAAGCTGCTGAAGGTGTCAAAATCTGCCAAAGAGTTGGTCAAATTGGAAAGACTGTTCCAATTGTTTGGAGACTGTTTGGAAAAGTCGGTGCCAACATGTCCTGACTGGTCATGTGATGCGCTGTGTGGGCTAAAAATGCTAAAAAAAAAAAAAAAAGGCAGCTGTAGCAGCTGTTTATGACTGTGATAGCATGAAATCAGATTCCACCATCAACTTTCAGATTTTTTCTTTTTGTAAACAATGAAGTTCGTTAGAGAGAGCACCCATCGGCAACCTTCATTTTTCATTGAGTGTTAGAAATGACCAAACACAGCTTGGTTTAACAACTAATTAAGTTCCATTTGTTTATCTGAGATACACTTTAAGACCAAGCAACTATGTGCGATCAGTTTGTTTTAATGTTCCCTCTTCTCACGGCGGCCGGATTTTTTTTTTTTTGACAGACAGGCATCTCTCTCTGGTAGAGACAACTCTCACGCACACAGCAACTTTTAGTTATGTCCCCGGATTTCAAATCTGTACTACAAAACAAATAAATAAATAAATAAATAAATAAATAAATAAATAAATAAATAAATAAATAAATAAATAAATAAATAAATACATTTGCTGCAGTTTACAGGGCCAAACCCCAATACTCTGATTCTCCCAGACTGTGAACCAGCCAAATTATCATTTCACTGATGTCCACTCCTGAAAAGGAGGAGACGTTCTGCATTTCTTCTCATTTAAGGAGAGCATCCCACCATAACGTTGTCGGTTTGAGTTAGCCGACCACTGCAGGGGAACGGACGCATAACCGGAAGTTAAGTCGCAAATTAGCTGATGTGGGATATTAAGGATGTCTCTAAAGGGTTTGAATAAGACAGCACATATTAGCACAAGCCATAGAGAAAATCATTATATTTGATTTATCCATGACATATACATTGCTCATGTATGCATAATGTGAAATGTGGATGGACAGGCTCATTGGTCCTTTAAAGACGGACAATTAGAAAAGATACGTATGACTCGAGATGCGTGCTTTACTCAAAGTTTTCAAAAGATGCCAAAAACCCAAAGGTTTATGTTGAGTGGCTGAATTATTGTTGGCACATTTCCATAATTATTTTGTTAATCCTCTTCGACCAGAATTAATTTAATCAAATAAACTTTTTTAAGCTTTTTGAAAGTGGCTTTCTTTTGCCTGTTTTTTTTTAGCCACGCATGGATTGTAAATATACCGTCAAAGCTCCAGTTTTTTCAACCGGTGGCACGTATTTCTAAAATCCTAAAAGATAAAACGTCTCAATGAAATGGAGAAGAACTAACCAAGAGATATGTTATTATATTACTTGTCTGTCTTAGCTGAGACGCTGAAGTGTTTGCTTTGCAATTACAGCCCGAAAGCTTTGACCTTATCAGGGGGAACCAAATCAGCTGTGTTTGCAGAGAAAGTTGCTCCGAATGTGTCTCTCTCTGCCACCTTCAGCTCAAAAATACCTGTATTTGTATTAGCAAAGAAAAGCAGCTGCATCTAAATCCTGACGCTACCTGAACTGGTCACAGGCTCTTATAGAGAAACTAAATCAAAGCGAGGGACACTTGATACTAAAGTGTCTGTTTGTAGGGAGTTGTGTCTGACTCTCTGGGTACGACTGCTGTGAGACCAGTTCGTCCCTCCGTTTGTCTGAGTGGAAAACCGGGAGAGCTGTGGAAAGGACTCCCCCCTGAGAACAGAGCAGAGGAGACATCGATAACGGCCGACGTGACGCTGATTGCGGGAGGACCAGGAGGGGTAGCGGAGGCTTAGGCGGATAGCTTCCAGAGCCCTTTAAGCCGCTAACGCCGGCGAGCTAAAGCAGGGCGGGCACCACCTGCACCGCGTCTGCCGGGCAGAGGATCAGCTGAGCTGCTGTAGGACGCCTCGGTTGGATATCCAACTCCTCCCACATCCAAGTCGGACATTTTGATTAGGTCGTATGACTAGCAGCTTTCTCAGGTGGAAACAAAACTTTACTGTCTATACGAAATTGGAAGACAAACTTCCTAACTCTTAGCCTTGCCCTAACCCTGACCCTAACCCTAACCCTGACCTTAACCCTAACCCTAACCCTAACCTTGACCCTGACCCTAACCCTAACCCCAACCATGACCCTGATCCTAACCCTAACCCTAAACCTGACCCTAACCCTAATCCTAACCCTGACCCTGACCGTGACCCTGACCCTAATCCTAACCCTGACCCTAACCCTAACCCTAACCCTAACCCTAACCCTGATCCTAACCCTGACCCTAACCCTAACCCTCCAGCCTTCATAATTGTGAGAAATAAATATTATTTGGTTAAAGTAGTTTGGACTTATTGTACAAACCTATTTAACATACATAATTTTAACATAATATTATGTATAGAAATATTCTATAATAAATCCATAACTCTGTCAGACTCAAAACATTGAGAATGAATGGATCTTTTCTTCTAAATCTATTCGATCCAGGACTAATAAAGCTGCAGCCTTAATTTTATGTTATATAAACATTAGGGATTACAGAACTGGAGTTCAAATGTTGCCAAGACTTCAACATCCTTCCATTTTGTTCAATGTTGTCTACCCTCTCACGTCAGAATTTGACTGAAAAGTTAATCTGATTCAGCCCTTTAAGTATGTACCATAAATGTTTGATAGAAATACTGCAGATAGATCAAACAACTCAGCAGGCCAACCTAGAGCGGGATGAATTAATAAACACTCTGTAGCCAGTTTATAGGTCCGCCTCGGTGAAGGATATGCAGTCACGGGAAAGCAGCAAAACAGAGAAATCAATACAGGGCAAAATAATACAATCATCTTTCAGTGTAATTCAATACCGCTCAACAGCGCCATAATTCACAGCCTCCATCTTACCTGCTCGTTGCAACAATAAAGAGTACGCATTATAACCTTCATAAAAGCTAGATTTACTCTGGTTTGTGTGCTTAAGCTTTAACTAGGCCCGCCTGATAAATGGGCGGCTGAGTGGATTCTGGAGAAAATGAAACAACAGGGCAGAAAGACCTCGGAGGATACCAAACATTCCACCCCAAGGACACATTTTTTAAAAACCTGCTGAAAAACACTCAAAATTACTAATATATTTTTTTCATGCTTTAGACTCAGAGTCGCCATTGAACTTGACGGCTGATTATTTTCAGATATGAGGTTGAGTTGGACCAGAAAATTGATGTTATACAGTACATGTGAGGTATAACAGAAAGGGAAGAAGAGCTTTTATGTGCTTCTGAAGCATATTGAGCTTCAGAATCCTAAATAACATCGGCACTTTTATCGAGGTTCTCCCAAAATGCCTGGGCTAAGACACCGAAATTAGACCAGAGGAAAGCTGGACTGAGGATCCATCCACGAGGTCTCCGTAGGAAGTGGAGAAAAGATGTTTAAATGGAACCTTCAAGAAGGGATGACCACCTTAAAGAATGAAGGAGCTACTGCAAATGCTTGTGGGAGATAACTTAGTTCACCGTCATGTTTCTGGCAACATTCTGTGCATTCACCTCACCAAATATGGTGAAAGAAGCCAGTGAAGTCACACGGGATGCTGGGTAAGAGGAGAGACTGCGCGAGAAGAAGTGGGTACATGAGAAGCTGAGGGAGATAAAAGTACGACGGGGAAGTGGAGTTGCGGCGGAAGGACGGGGAGATTTAAGGGAGCTCGGGGAGGCGCGGGGCTGAGATGAGTGGTTTGTGCAGTCACGTTTGTTGTCTCCTGTCAGCTTTACCGAGCATCCGTCCGTCCTGCTGAGACTAAAAGAGATGAAAGCGCGAGGGGAGCTCAGCGGCGAGCGAGAGGACAGGTGGAGATAGAGCTCCTGTGGGGGAGGCGGGAGGTGAGGGCTGGGCGAAAATAGCTGGAGCCGAAACTACGAGCTGAATTCCTAAAGCCGCATTTTTTTTTTTTGTTGGCTGTGGTGGTCCGTCATTCGCCGCTTGCCAGTGAAGCACTTACAATCAGCCCTCAAGTATTACAGGAACTCCCTTATGGGTGCTACTCTTGGAATTCATTGATCTGGCCTAGTGCAATGAAAGTCCATTTTAAATGTGCTCAGCCACAGAAAATGACATTTTTTTCCCCCTTTCCTGGCTTGGTGAAGCTGATAGAGAACACTTTGTAGTGCATGTGGACATCAGTTTTTCTGATATCCACAGTGTCCTCTGTTTGAAAAACAGAAAGATTTCTCCTATAAGAACACAAACAACAAGATTTAGACCGTTCAGCATGGGAAGAATTATCTCGCAGAGCAGAAAAGAACTACTCTCTGCCATCAAGACGGAGGGTGACACATGCTTATTTACAGCACATCGCTTGATGGTGTTTATGTTTCTGTTCTGTGGAGGCCTCATTTAGACGTATAGATCGTAATTAAAATCGCCGGCTTTCCTTTTGAGTGTACATTTGTATCAACATTTGCAGGAAAAGACAGACGTTCAGCAGTGCTTTCATGTCACTTATCAAGAAAATGATATAACAACTGACGCACCATGCTTTTTAATCCCATGTAACAGATAGAAAACCGAGCCCTGATAGTTTCAAAGGGCATTTTCTTTCCGAGGCCATTGTCGTATTCTGGTGTTGTATCCTTGTGCTTTCTCTGGTTGCTTCAAAGCTCATTCACACTTTTTAAAAAAAGGCTTGGTTGCCCGACAGGGCAATAACATTTAGAGCTAACATGTCCTCACCTTTGGCCGGAGTTTCCACCCTCAGCGAACACAGAAAGCGAACCACATGTCCTAATTTTACACGTGACTTCGAAAGCCCTGACAACAACACTTTGTTTTGAGACCGGACGGCAAAATCTGAATAATGTAAAAGCAAATTTATGCACTTTTTCGTCTTCTTCGTAATAGGATCGCGCAAGGGTGGCTCATCAGGGAAAGTGATAGATGGCAGCGACCCTACAGCAAACCCCGGAGACAAAAGGTTCCGCTCACATCTTAAACAATAGAAAAAACAAACAGTAATTGAATTAACATAAGCTGAAACCTTTCAGACTGCACAGCGGACAATAATTTTACACCCCGGTGCTCATGGAACCAGTCCTACCTACATGCACCTTTCACTGATAAAGCAACTATTTCCTCACTTTTTGTACTTATTACATTTTCCTCTTACTTTCCATGTTTCAATTGACCCCTTGGAGAAACCGCAGCTGTAAAAAAAACAGTGTAACTAAATTGAATGAATATATTCTTCTGTCGAAAAAACAATATGGAGGGCCACGCCGTTAGTTGGGCATAAAGAACCGAATAGGACGAGCTAAAATCCAGAGTCTGGGAAGTTAGTGCAGATCTACCTTGAGGGAAAGTTTGATGAATATTTAATGACAGACTGTTGGTCGTTGAAACATTTCATTCAAGCCAGTTATGTTGACCTCTTAGTAGAGGGTCATGAAAAGCCAGAAGATAAACAAAATTGTTAAGACATTATGGACATCCGCGCGATTTTATGTAAACATGTGCAACATTTTGATTTTGAAAAGCAAAGACTACAGCAGTGGCCATGCCGACATGTTTTTTAATAATTCAAAACTAAAAATGACACATTGGAATAGCCCAACAGGTGATTTTTTTTGGGCTTATGAAGGGCCGCTGTGTTGCTGGACACGTCAAAAAGCTGTGCATCAGAACTGACCAACACATAGAGTTGCTGTTGTTACCACTTTCTGCGTTGCTAACCTTTTCAACTATAAGAGATTTCGCAAATCTGGTTGCAGCAACCGAGTCCTGAGACAGTTCCTGGCTTCTTTGATAAGCCCTTGAGCCAAGATGGTGGCCTTTCAGATGGCGCAGGGCCACTTAGAGACAGAAAGCCCTTCATGCTAACTCCTCGGAGCAATTCCGAGTCACCAATTAACCTAACATGTGTGCTTTTGCAGTGCAGGACGAAGCGGGAATACCCACGCATACAGAGAGAACGTGCAAACTTCACTCAGACAGGCCCCCGGCCAGGATTCAAACCGGAACTAGTAATCAGGAAATTCGAGGTGCTTCGTAAACCAGAGGCTATTCGTAGCTGCTTGTCCTGAATGCTTATTGTTTTGAACACGCATTTAAGCCACACAGGGATAACCCAGAGCCTGGCAAGATGAATTCTCTAGTACTTGTGATCCCACAAGAATCCAGTCTGCAGGAATGAGGCCGGGAATCCCGATGGCGATCCATTTTCAGCGGATTGCATTGATTACCTTTTAAGAGACCGAGTTTGCGTTATTGTTCGAAAGACACAGAGAGCATGTGGGCTGGATCTTTAGGACGCCACAGGGACTGATTATTTAAAATTATGCAAGCCCACTTACTCTTTGTTTGCTCTTAAGCGCATCCAGACACGCGCCCACACAGTCACAATTTAGCGCCGCATTGGACTCGGCTTTGACAGAGAGGAAGCAGCCGGGGCAGACGTGACTCTGTCTGCTGCCCTGATTCTGCTCTTTCATCTTATTTCCCTGCTGGTCGTCACTTATTGGAGCTTCATAAAGACAGAACGAGAGAGATCTCAGCCTCCCCCCTCCTCTGAGACGGCCGCTGTCGGCTCTCTCTGGCGCCTTCCGTCTCTACATATCCTTACCTCTGTGTCCTTTCGTTTCTTCCGCGTTATCTTTTCCTTTCTCGAACTCTCCGGAGAAACCGAGGAGCTTTATCGCAGTTTAATCTCAAGCCGAGAGCAGGCAGCGTGAGGCCTAAACCAATGCGACTGTGTCGTTTTATAGTGCGTCAGGGCATCTCAAAAGCATCTCAGAGTGTTTTATATAGAGAGCGGTCCAGGGGGTGACCGAACTGCCAGAATGTACTCAGCCCACAAAACAAATAAGCCAAAAAAAAAAGGAAAAGAAAGAAAAAGACAAGGGAAAAACCAGAGAGGGAGTCTTTGTTTTTTTTACTTTGAGCACAACCTGGTCATCTGATGCCTGGAGATATTTGAACACTCAGACGGGGAGAAGCTGCAGGCAACAGGAGGGGCTGTGCACGGGAGCATGTGCGACTTGGAGCTTTATCTAAGCACTGCTGTGCTTAGCCTATTGTGACAACTGCTTCGGCGGGGAGTCCAAATGATATGCAGGAAACGTATCAAAGAACAGGATGGGAGAAAAAACTCGTGGAAAGGCTCAGTGTGCATCTGAAGGATCGTGGTTGCTGCACACAAGGAAAACAGAAGAAAAAGCTCTGGCAAGAAAACGAATGGGAAATCAATTGGAAAATCAAATACAATACACACATTTCTATCTATCTATCTATCTATCTATCTATCTATCTATCTATCTATCT
>JABUIW010000201.1:607599-635656 GCA_013363375.1 Menidia beryllina
CAGGCCACGTCGGAATTGTAAACGCTCGCGTCCGCGCCAGAAAAAAACTAGCGCTCCGATGCTAATTTCCATTTACCGGTTAGCAATTACAATTACACTGACGCTGACAACGTGGGCCGGGTCGGCAGGGCAGGTGTGAGAACCGGTGGGATGTGTGTAATTGCTGGTTAATTGCCAGTGCGATTGTGTACAGGAGCGTGTGTGCGTGTGTGTGTGTTTCTGTTGCCACGCTATGTTATTTGGCGTGGCGTGAACAAGAGGAGGAGGAGGAGCCCCAACATCGCAGCACGCATATGCGTGATGGGTAAGTATACGCTAGCAGGTTAAGAGCATTTCTGTGCCGTGCGTGTGTGAGTGCGTGCGCGTCTGTGTAAGGTCAGGGCACGTGTTGGAGGCGATGAGGCCCGCGCAGCTGCCTGCATCTGGATAATAGGCCGTAATGACAGGGAGCAGTTGGTGTGGATGGAGCCAGCTGCAAGCAGGAAGCAACGCAGCCATGCTGCCGGTGTGGAAGGGTAGAGGGGAGGGATGGTGCTCTGAGCCGTGAATTTAGGAGGGCGGGGGCATTCTTAACAAAAGAAAATTCACTATATGCAAATACAATTTATACCTTTGTTCTTAGCTAAAGAAAACAAACTGAACTAGCTTAGCACAAAATCCACATGTAATGCCCAAACAACGCATTATATTTCTTCAAATTAATCTATACAAAGAGGGGAGAAAATAGTAAAAAGACTCTGTTCTGTGTAAAACTGTCCTAGTGACTTCTGTGTTTGTTGTTTCCATTGATGGTTATCCAGGAAACCTGATGAAAGACTGACTAAGGTTTCATGTGCACCCTTTTATAGAAAATAAACAACAGAACTGTCAAACTTTGACACTGGGAGCCCAGAATCTCCTTTTAAACCCCTCGATATGTCCAGCATGTGAGCGGGTCAGGAAATTCAATTATGTCGGACCTGGAAGTTTTAAACTTGAGCTTTCAAATGAGAGCATGTTACACATCTGTTGAGTAAACACGGTTTCTCTGGTTATCTTCACATTAAACCGCCTGAACGTTAACTGGTTGCCTGGTAACCTGACAGGACACACAAACCATAACGCTATTCATCCAGGAAAATTAGCCTCCGTGTGTGAGTCAACAGGCGGCTGCTGTTAGACTTGATGTGAAGGTGTTTAATAAAAGAGCATAAAAAATTCTTTGAAAAAAAAAAGAAGGAAAAATCGCATAAATCGTGCAAAGCTCCATTAGGTCCATAATGTGCTGAGCTCATGCCTTAATGTGCGTCCTAATGGCGTTAATACCTTCTAGCCTGTTCCGACGCGGGCTGGTGATCAGTGTAATTGTATTAAAATGACCTCATCGCATTAGTGGAGACCAGTGAAAGGAGCGGGAGACGCATCTGTAATCACAGTGTTCCCCCCTTTTTGGGCCTTTTTCTGTGCGTATCCGGGGGACACTCACCTCGTCTTTGTACTTGACGATGTAGGTGTAGATCTCGTGCAGCGCCGACATGCTGTTGAACTGGCTGAGGTGCAGGCGGGACTGCTCCGCTAGGTAGGCACTCATGTCCTGATCACTGATTGCTGGCATGCGGGAGATGTCAGAGTAATATCTAGAGGGGGAGGCAGAGCAGAATTCGGTGTTTCACCAAAGGCTGGAGGAACCACTGAGTGACTCAAACGACGAGACGCAAAAAGCCACGGGAACAGGAAAAGAGACGGAGTGTTAAGGGAGGGTCAAGAACTTCCACAAACAGATGTCAGAGACACAAAACAAAAAGATATTCCTGCTAGAGCAGCTAACAGATTCAGTAGTAAAGGTGGAATTAGCATGATCACATGTGGGAAATGTATCTATTCAAACCCTCTAATGAACGGTTCATTATTTTAAAGTGTACAGTTCACACGTAAAGTTTATGTTTGGTAATGAGAGGAAGCAGAAAAAAGTTTTTACAAATGCTCACCAGCTTTGTGTCCAATTAGAAACTTCAACTTTTTAAAAAATATTACTTTTAAAACATTTTATTGCTTATTTAAAACATGTCACTTTTTTGTGTGTTCCGTACGAATAAATAATTGGTCTATTGTTCTTCAGCACAGCCTGAACCCCCCTGTAAGCAGTCTTCAGGAGAAGATCTCCAGGCTTCTTGAAGGATGTCCCAAAGCTCTTTTTTTGGATGTTGCTGCCCTTTATTCTCTGTCAGATGATCCCACACTGCTTCAGTAATGTGGAGGTCGGAGGTCCCTCCATCAGACCCGCTGCCACTGATTTTAAGTCCACTTCTTGTGTCCTTTGGCAGAGCTCAGCCTTTTTCTCCCCGTTTCCCTTCCTTAAGAACAGCTTATGGACAGCCAACCTTCCATTGAGAGCTTTTCCATCCCATATAACCTCTCTTGTCCTGTTGAAGGCCTTTGCTGAAGGTCTTTCCCCATATTTTCTAACATCACTTTCAGCATTGCTGTGGATGATTTTAGGCCTATCATTTTATTTTGGATGATAGCAAATAAATAGGAACTAACAATGTTCTTTTGAGGCAGAATGCGAACCCCAAAATGGTTCATGAAAGATTCACCAAACTGTGCACCAAATCAGTGTTTAGTGGCTTAACAAACAATTAAGCAGGTTCCGCTAAAAATGGTAGCTACAAGGGCCTGAGTGAAAAACCTAAATAAACAAAACAAAGTCTGGAGAAACATCGTTCAGGACGCATTTAAACAATGATACGACAGGCTTCTTGGAAGATGCTCAAAAAGAAATTAGGGGTGTGTGAGAGCCTTCTGGAAGGACTTCATGTGGACCCGTTCTCTGTGTGTGTACAACAAACCTTCACGTTAATTACTCGTGACTGGATAACAAGAGCTAACAGGCAACCGGTTGATGGACAAAAACTACAGCGCAGGATGAACGCGTAGAGCCGGGCCCGTCTTCGGGTTTTGGACAGCTGGACAGAATTAATGCGGAGCAGAACTGGCCCTCGGGCAGCTGTGTGATCTCTCGCCGCACTTTCAATGCACTCGACATTGAAGAAACGGACGAGCCAAGCAAAACAAACAACGGACTAACGCGCTTTCTACCATCTGGATCCGATAAGATGGGAATGAAAGGAACAGAGAGGAATGGTGCTCACTGAGTCATCACCACATGTTGAACAAAGAGTCCACCATGAGGCAACATTGCAAAGGTACTAGGAGACCAACGGAATCCCCAAAAGTTGAAAGTTAGAACCTGGAGGTGCATCCACTTCACTTGAAATTAGTTCAACTTGATGGCGCCGAGCAACTGAAGAAGATTCCACATTTTTATTTAATGCTTGTATTTTCTGACTAAACCTGGTGCTTTGAAACAACTAAATCAGAAGGATTTTGCTTTGTGTGGAAACACGGTTCACATGGAACTGGTTTTACTGATATCTTCTGCACTCTTAATTGACTGCAATCTGTATTAATAAGCCAAGAGAAAGCTGGTGGTAATTACAGAGCATGCTTTCTTTGCTTTGATTTAATTCAACTATATATTCATGCCTAACTGCCTGTAGCAGATAAAGTTCAACCTATAATGTTGTTCTAATCTCCCAGTTGTTTAATACTGTAATTAACTTAAATCTCCCAGCTCAGCCTAATTTTTCCTCCACCTTCCAGCAGCTCAGGCGGAATACAGTTGGCATTTTACCTTCAACGCTACTAAAGCGGTCCATTTGAACTTTATGTAGCATGGATTCGATGTGCACGTACCTCTCCACCCAGTTCTTGTAGTTGGGGATGTCTTTAGCGTACAGGAGCTTATTTGAAGGCGAGTCCTTTCCGAGTTTGTGCTCAGACGTCGAACAGGAGTCCATGAAGGTTTGAGCCACCACGGAGAGGCAGGCGTCCGTGATGCTGTTCTTGTGGATGTCGAACACAAACTGGGGGTTCTTTATCACGTTCACCCAAAACCGCAAAGGAAGGCTAGAGAAAACAGAGGTTTGAGAAGGACAAAGTGATCGCAAATCCTTTTTTACATCGAACGGCGCTACTAATCTCTAAATCTACTGCAAACTCCACTGAAATCGGCAAATTTAGCAGCCTCCCCGCGGGGAATTATTGTAATTATAGTTTTAAAAATAATGAATCCCTTTGAGTATTGCCCAAATACAAGTTAATGAATTAGACGCAGATAAATAATCTATGGAAACTCTGCATTTTTTAAATCAAACACAAAATGTATGCTGCCGTTTTTCGAAATGTCTGTAAGATACAATGATATAATGACTGCATACAGTTCAATATTAGCAGCGTTCTTCATAAATAATATTGACTCCGTTACTTTGTTCCCATTTGAATATCCTCGTGGAGGGAAGAGCAGAAAAGATCTGCATGCTGAACACACAGGCATGCAATCACTGGGCAGGTTGTCATAGAGGAGCAGGTGATGGCAGATCTGGACCGAGTCTCTCCGATACCATTGTCCATTCTGTTTAGTTCACGCTCTAAAGCACACCTCTGGGCTACCCGTAATTGGCCACAGAGGAGCCCGCCGGACACTTGTGGACTAATGAAGATAAAAAAAAATTCAGTCCGACAGGCCTGCCTGGACAAAGATTCACGATAGCAACAAAATCTGAGACTGAAAGCGAGACGCGGATAATTGTTAGCCAGATAAACTCATAACGGGCTCCAAATTAGCCATTTTGACGAGTCATCTTTAAGAAAAAATACCAACTCTTGAGTGGTTTCTCAAATATAAATTTGCTGGAAATCATGGTCCGGCTCATTTGGGAAAAAAAAATGGTGTTCACAAGCCAAAAGGGAGCCATTTTCAGACTTACCAGTTACTCTTCCAGGTGTGTCTCACATCGTAGTCTGTGATGGAGTGTTTGTCAGCCTGCTCGTCCAGGAAGTCGAACATGTACTTGATGGCCAGCGGCAGGGCGCTGCCTCTGTGAGCCGTGCTGAAGATGGTCTCAAACAGGTCGTCCACAAACTTCTGTAACGTACCCTGACAGGGCAAAGATAGTGGAAAAGAAAAACACAGGACGCTTAAATTCACATCTACTGGACTTCTTTTTTTTTTGTTGTTGAAATGGTTCTTGTTATTTAGAACATTTTTAATAACTATGGCGGGACCGTGTGACATTTTTAAGGATAATTTTCAGTTTGAAGGTGAAAGTATTTGGATTAAATGTCTTTCCCACACACCAGTAAAGGTCTAAATGTCAGAGATGTTTTACATATTAAGGTCTTAAATGATAACATAGGAGCATGAGCTGGGTACTCATGTCTGACATTTAAAAAAAAAGGTTTGTGTCCTTATTATGATAATTCCAATGACCTTTGTTCTTTTTTTTTCTCATTCATCATTTACATGTTGATTATTTTATTTTCTAGCACTCAATATTCCTACAACCCCTTAACTGAACTACAGAAAATCCTTAGTCTCAAATCAGTCCATTGCAAGCAAAACACAGCATTTTATGAAATGTCACAGAGAAGGAGGAGTGTTACAATTTGAACGGTTGGACTGCCTTGTGCGAATATAGCGTGTCATCACAAACAATTTGGATCTAAAGCAACTGACAGGCTCATGATGAAGGGTGTCTTTAATATGAATAGACCAGGCCAGTGGTTTGTGCAAACGGACTTATTTGACCACTGAGCTCTGCAGACATCACAAACAATAACCTCAGTCTTTGGAATCAGATCACTTTCGCCTCCAATAGTTACATCAAATACAGCTCACATTCATTTCCCCGGCAAAGCACGTGTTACCACCACTTCTTACCACCACAGAAAGACAGTCGAGACAGACAAAGACAAGATGAGCCTCTCAATTGCATTTGCCTGTGTTTTTTCCCATCATGCATGGCTGAATCTTCAATCCCTCAACAAATTACCTGTCTCCTGACACCTCCTGTATCTGCACCCCCCCCTCCCCACTCCCCCTGCACTCGACACCCTGGTCCCACCTTTTATTAATCTGTTTTTTTTCTTATTACCAGTGGAAATTGAAAAGCAGGCTCGCTTGTAACCGCTACCTATTACTCTATTTTCCTCCCCGTTTCACAATTAGGCAGGAGCTGAGGGGCTGGGAGACAATGAAGGGGGAGGAAAAAAGACGGCCTGGTCAGCACGTACAGCAAGACTCCCAGAGAGAGGGGAGGGGGGTATCTCTTTTATCCGTGCCAAAAAGTTTCAGCGTGCTTTTTGTATTTTCTTAATTTCTGGATAAAAATGACCGAAAGCGTCTTTGGATTTTTACACAAGTCTTAAAGAAGGTTTTAAAAAAACCCAATAAAATATCATTTGAAAGATGAAAAAAAACAAACCTCAAACTTTTGCATTCATCTTTTAAGAAAAAAACTCTTGTGATATACCATATAAGTTAAAGCTAAAACGAGAGCAGGAAGGATGTGTCAGTGGGATAACAATGGTGTGTGTGTGTGTGTCAGAGTATTGCTAGTGTTCACAGCATTCCATTGCACCATCAATACTGTTGTGTTTTTATGAAATACTCTAAATCCAGGACATTTATAGTATAGGGTTAAAAATACTCTCAATGTTCCTGTAGTTTGGGTTTTAGCAAACATTGATGCTCTCAACTTCCTCAGTTTTTGTTCCACTGAATGTCTTTTTTTTTAATGGAGATGCAGCTCGTCTTACTTTAGTGGCTAGCAGTCTGGTCAGGTAGATCTCGGACACCATCTTGCTCCCCCGGTCCCCCTCCCTCTGGTCCGAGTGGTCGTGGTTCTTCACCAGATGCCACAGTTTGGTCCCGCTCTCCAGGTCCGGCGTGATCATTGGTGTTCGGGACCGCAGGCTGTCCGGACTACTGGCCGTCCTCAGCATGCTCTCTAAACGGGTTTGAAAGAGCTTCGTTATTCTCCTACAGCGACCACCTCATTGTGCGAACACACAAAAAACACAATGGAGTTTGCTGTGTTTCTCCAGTACAAAATCAGACTCTTCCCATCTTTTCTATCATCGGTTGAAATCTTTCATTATTTATTGTGGGAGTGTCAAAGCTGATTAGAGCCATAGAGCCAAAATCAACAGCAAAGAGAAAAAAAGAGGGAACCAGGGGTCTCGGAGATGATAGAAGCAAGATTATCAGGTTAGAAACAGTTGCTGCTGGGGTGGAAAGCAGGAATGAACAGAAGCGATAGAGAGACAAAAAGAGATGCTGATACATGTTGCAAAGCGTTTGTGGCTGTTGAAAGGAAGGCGGACGAGAGGAAGAGGAGTGGTGAGTGGTTTTGATTCCAAAGTCATCTTGACCATGGGTGCCCGTTCAAAGATACTTCAACACACACACACACACACACACACACCCACATCCCCACAAACACAACTGAAAGTCACACACTATCGATACACATGTGTCTAACACTGAGAATGAAAAGGAAGCGTCTCATTTTACAGATTTCATTTTCTCAAAGTACATTTGTCTCGACTAAGCCAGTATTCAAACAGTGTAGGTGTGTTTGACGTCTCAATTTCCATTCCTGCTTTTGGAATCAATATCTGAGGAAACCGAAAATGTCTCTGTTGTACGGTGTGACTTCAGGCAGATCTAATCAATTCCTCTATACCCTCGTATTAGCATGTGAGATCGTATGTGTGAAATGGGGAACTTTTGAAAACAAACAGACAGAAAATAGACTATTCTGAGAGCCATCACGGTTTTTCATGTGGGGATGGGGGTAAAATTTGCCATTTGGCCATCACCATCCCATGTTTTGAAGAGCCTGAAACCCTCTCATGGTATAAATAATAATAATAATGATAATGCATAACATTGAGCATCAGCACAGTTAAAAAGGCTGATTTATGGATAAAAAAAAGAAAGAAAAATAATTCATACTTCTCGTTTGCTAGCCTGGGCGTGTTCGGGATTTAGCTTGCTTTCAAAGTCAGCCTTAAACTTTTGACTCTAGTGTTCCGAGCAATTATTCAGTCTCAAGGGGAACGCTACGGTATCCCATTCTTTTGAGATGTTTATGGCCACATCTGTGGCGCAAACGCAGACAGAGCGGCCTGAAAATGCAAATGTGCGTATGGAAGCTCTCAAAGCTTTTCTTCTCCATTTTCAAGGCCTGACCGTGTGCGCACAGTGGAGATGCTCAGCCTCACAACACATTCATCTCACCAGTAACCAATCAGACCTAGACATAAGGTCTCTTTTCTGGGTGCAGACTTGATAATGTACAGCACTCGGTCAGACAGTAATCAGTCTGAGCATCTCACTCAGTCATGCAGTTAAAGTTGAGTAAAGGGCAGGACAGAAGTTTTACATGAGAAAAGTAATCATCCAGTCAGCTTTTTTAGCATAATTCACTCTGTAAATAATTAGATTTCGAAGTGGAGGATGCCGTAATGTGTCTGTATCTTTTGTGACTGCTCCAGGTCCTTCTTGTCTCTTTCACCCTGTCAGCCAGAGATGGAGGTGTCTGCTTTAATGCCTGTCATTTATGGACTGCTTTGGAAATGGCCCCAGAATAGCCTTGGTCTGGGCTGATGTGCAATGGATAAAAAGGATTGCCATTTACTCAGAGGGGAGGTGTGGGGGGAAAGAAAAAAAAAATAGGGGGCCCAATCACGCTCCTGACAAACAAAGAGCGAATGAAAGAGAGCTGGAGGGCGGGGCGGCGGGGGCAGTTAGAAAAAAAAGGGAATGGGTGACGACGTGATTTAAACCGCACCGTATCTGCTGAGGCTCTTTGTGAAGGTGGATGAGTTGGAGATGTTGTAGGCCGAGTTCTGCTTGGGCACCAGGGCGATCACCGAGCCGTCCGTTACCTGAGGAGGAGAGAGAGAAGAAAAGAAACGAGGCGTTCTGTCTGTGCTCTAGCGCCTTCTTATCCAACAGCGTTAGCGTCTTCTGTGTCGGGATACCTGATAGTGAGCCAGTGTGTTGAGTCTCTTCCAGTCGTTGTCGATCTTAGTCGTGACGTCTTCGTCCTGCAGGATGATTCTGGCCATGCGACCCTGGCGCCATTCTGCGAAAACAGGGCGTAGGGTCTCAGAGACACGAGATGTGTCAGTTAACCCCTAAAGGTTCACGTCTTTATTCTTAGCACTTTTTCGTGGGCCGCGGGGCTTTTCCCAGAACAGAACGTCCACACCAGATGCTCGCTCGCTCACTTTGGCAGCGTCTCTTTTACAAAGATAACATATGAATTTCAGTGTTGAAAGGGCGCAGAACACTTGGAGGGAAGATGCTTTTGCTTTTCCCCCTCGCCACCTTCGTGACGTCTCAGTTAAAATCAGATCCAGTTTTGGAGGACGGGTGTACCCAGATAGAGGCAGGGCTCACGATTCAAACACTTTAAAGGCAAAACCAAAACTCATCTTCAGAAATGTTACTTTTAAACATAATCCAATTCTCATCAAACTCCATTTGAAAGTATCAATAAACATATGATGTGGGCATGTTCAGGCTAAAACAAAGCGATATGGGGTGTTTTGATATGTGCATACTTAGTTTGAAGAAAGGCTAATATCAAAGAGTTGGAGCTGCAATTCTTACCAAGGTCCATGTCCGAAGCCTTTGACCGCTGCGAATAGGGGCTTCCTTTGTACACAGCGTCCAGCAGCTTCTCTTTGACCTGAGTGATGGTGTCGCAGTTCAGACACTTGACAGTCACCTCGGCAGCGTTTTCGTTCTCCGGGTTCACACAGTGCAGCGTCTGGCAGGAGGACAGGTGGAAAACCAAAGGGAGGTGTGAACAAATCCAGAAGCATTATCGATAAATCACCGATTTAGCCAACTGGTTAAGATGGCTGAATGATCGTTTCTTTTTTACACAATGCACTTTCTCCTTTTCTGTTCAGATGGCTGAACGGATAATAACTCAGCATTCGCACCTGTGTGCAGACCCTATCTAAACTTGAAGTGTTTTGTTTGTTTGAAAAGACAACACGTTTAGCTCTGAGTAGCGAATAAACGCTCAAAGCCAAAGACTTCGGACTAATCAAAGAAACACTTGTCCACATCCCGAGAGCTTAAAAATCTCACCAATCTCAAAAGAGACGGGCCCTCAGACCAAGTGGGTTGACTGACCAGTGTCTTGTAGTCAATCTGCTGCCTGATGAGCTTGTCCTCACTGAGAGAGTAGCGGGCTTCTCCCGTGATGGCGTCAATGGGTCCCTTCTCCATCTGCTGCTTGATGGCACAGTACAGCATGAACAGAGGCTCCCCGGCACACTCCTGGAGTGGAAGAAGGCAGAAACATATCAGAGTTATGTTCACTTCAAGCCTGGTGTCGGCTTCCCGTTGGATTCTTGGATCTTTTCTACAGGATCGAGTAAAAACTCGAAAAAGTTGAGAAGCATCAAAACACGCATAAGTCGAATTCTCTAGTCATCGCGCTTTTCCAGTTGACGTGCTAAATACTCAGCCTTCAGATGATCCGATTTGCATAAAGCCTCTCTAAACAAGACCACTTTAATGTGTTTTTTGGATCACAGGAGAGCCCGAAAGCACACGAGAAAGCTTTAACAGTTCCACGTGAAGAGCAGAGACCTTAAGTGGATCCCTTTGCTCGCACAGCTCAGAGCAGAAAAGCATAGAAATAAAAGGAAAACCACAACCTATGACTCTGGCCTTAATTCTCCAGTATTTTCCTTCTAGTTCCCACTCCCCAAAAGAGTGACTTAAATAGGAATATTGTGCATGAATGACGAAGATGAAGGATGTTTTAACATGGCATCCGTTGGTTTCCATGTCATGCTTTAAACGTGAAGGCATATCTTGCAAAAAATCTGCTCGGCCCCTCTTTAACATTTGAGCTTCTGTGAGCGGACACAGATGTTATGCTGTAAGTATTTTTCCCACCTCCCTCCGAAGACACTTGTCAATCAATAGTGTCATTAGTCATCGCTGGGGCCCCAGGAAAAGGGAGAGAGAGGACACATCAGGGCCGAAACTCGTCCTGACCGGAGTTTAATGATCGACTGTGTGCGGCTTTGGGGAAACACTTCAGACCGCGTGTGCTGCAGACTTATGAGGTGAGAACAACGGATTCATCATTCATCAGTCTCACCTTTAAGGACACTACCAATCTGCTGCTTTTCTCTAGCCCGCACGGTTATCTTCCTTCTTTTTTGCCGTTTGCTCCCTGTAACGTTACCCCCCCCCAATGTCGACTTTGCCTCTTTTTGGTACTAACTCATTACACTAGGAGTTAACACCAGTGCCTCTTTGATGCGTTCAATCACAATATCGCAACAGACCTGCAAGAAGAGCAGCCGCGGGGAGAAACTGTGGAACAACAACAGGCTCCTTGTGTTGTGTACAGAGTAAAGTTAACAAGGAGAGGAAGAACCGTTTGTCTTACGGCTTGAAAGGTTTGATGGATATCAATCAAATGACTCAGACACAGAAGTCGATGCTATGAGCCCCTCGTGCTTGGTTTTAGGTTTATTTCACGGACCATCAGGCTGACTGTGTCATAAGTTGAAGCAGCCAGTGCATTCTTTTTAATTATTATCTTAATATTTAACCATAATTTCCATCAAATATGTTCGTTTTAAGCACATTTAATGAAATCCTCCATTTCACATAAAAAATCTTTGAGGAAACTGTTGCATCTACGGCCCTTTTTTTTATCCCAAGGTGTTGGTTATTATCTTAATATTTAACCATAATTTCCATCAAATATCGCCGTTTTAAGCACATTTAATGAAATCCTCCATTTCAAATAAAGGATCTTTGAGGAAACTGTTGCATCTACGGCCCATTTTTTTATCCCAAGGTGTTGTTTTCTTTGCTTTTTTTTTTATAACACCTTTCTCCTATTTTGCCTTCATTTGCACCTTCTAATCCCTTTTAAAGATGAGTTTTTTCTACCACCTTTTTATCCAGCGTCCCCACCTGAATCCTCCCCCTGCTTCCTTCCTTCTCCGTCCTATTTTTACTGCCACCTCACCTGCCCTGCGCCCCTCCTCTCTTTCCCCTAACTCCTAATTATGATGCCCTCCTCTATTCATCTTCCCTCTCGCCGCCCCTGCTGACACACACCTCTAACCTCTTCCAGTCCCCCCCCCCCCCCCCCCACACACACACACACACACACGCCGTTCCGCCAGCGTACGCTTTATAAAAAGCTTGTTAGCATCGGGGCCAATTAGGTGGGCAGCTGCTAACGAGAGAGAGCGAGCATACATCACCGTGCTACGCCCTCGCTTTAGTTTACAGCGTCGCCGCTCGCTTGTCCACAAAATTTACCAAACCCCCCCCCCCCCCCCCCTCATCGGCGGCTTCATTAAAGCCGCCCAAATTGCACACTGGCATCTGCACAAGGATGAGAGAGTGGCTCTGGTTAAACGTTGAGAGATGTAGATTCCTACACTGTGGACTACGAATAAAAGCTATAAATAAGCAAAGTACAGATGCTTTGTATTTGTATATATGGTATAGAAAAATACACCCAGTTTTGCATGTAGCTGCATTTAATGCATAATTACAAAAATGTGACAATTTTACATTTGAAGTTGAAGATTTTAGGACATTTGCCCCCCAGCAGCTTCCTATTTGTGCAGCTTAAACAGTCAGTATCATAACGTGCTTCGAAGGTTATTAAGAAATGAATAATAATGAAAGAAACTGAACTAAACTCAAGTCTCACCTTGAGGAACTTGTACAAGAGGAACGTGAACCAGTTGGTCAGCATCTTTTCAGCAACAGACTCCGTTCTTAGGGGAGAAAAGCACACAAAAAACACAACATTACTTAAGTCCATAATTTTTTTATATTTCCCATACATTTCCTCCATAATATCTTTTGAGTAATATGATGACTGGACTCTGGCTATTTTGAGCCTGTGGAAGCTCTGAGCAATGTCATGTGACGCTTTTTCACAAAGCATAAAACACAAAGCATAAAAGACCTGTTTAATTAGATCCTAATCATGTGTCCCTCTCTTAACTCTGACATTTTGCCCCACTGATCTACTACAACCAGAGAGTTCCAATTTAAAGTTGTGTTTAAATAAGAACTTTAATTTTTCGTATTCAATTAACTAGCTGGCAGATTAAGGGGAGCCTGAAATGTTAAGCACAGATAGGACAAAAATCAAAGAAAACTTGCTTCTAGTTTAAGACTGACTGAGATCAAATACCTCTTAAGACTATTCAAAGCTTCTGAGCAATAAATATATTTGAAATATCATGCTGTCATGCTGGTTTATTCTTGGCGATTTTCACATCAAAGTATGAGAAGAAAATGTAAAAATAAAAACTAATAATTTGCTTAAAGTTGATGATAATGTGCTGAATTAATTGCTTCAAGTTCAGTGAACTAAAGAAAAGAAGTTTTGATATTAAATTTGTTTTTTATCATCAGTAGAGAAGCCAACTGTGACTAAACGTGCATTAAAAATACACAATTCCCACAGTGCCTGTTTTCTGCTTTCCTCAAAATGTAAGTTTTCATCTTCAAACAATGCTGGCAAGACTGTTATTAAGCTAATCTTCCCCTTCCTTGGAAAATTAATTTGATAATTTTAGTTGCCACATTTGAATACATTCATTGAGGTGTCGAGTTAAAAGAACTTAAGTGTAAAATGCTCAAAAGAATGAAAAAAAAGACGCACAAAAGCTGAAAAAAACACTTACAAGCAATACAAACTCAAAGGAAATAAACAGTTTCACATACATTCTGCAAAATGATGCGTAACGTTTTACATTGTGAGCTAATTAATTCGATCCTCTGCTCCTCACCTCCTCAGTAGCAGCTTGGGATGGTTTTTGCTCTCCAAGTTTCTGTCTATCAAGTCGGAGAGCAGCTGCTTCAGGACCCCGGTTGCGTACTCCATCTCCCCCTGTAGGGCCGTCATGATCAGAGATGCAACGTTGCCTCGATCCCTCATAGAGAACGACCTGCAAAGACACATTGAAACATTAGAAAAATGCCAACATCATACTTTACAAATGCCATGCCCGGCTTTTGCTGAGTCTTGATGAAGCTTCCTCCTCTTACAAGCGCGCCGATAAATCTCAGTGATTGTATTAAACATTAACGACATTGTGCTTGATAAATGGATATCTAAATTCATTGTGCTATAAACACTTTAGTTAAATCATTTACTGCACATTAAGATGTTAATTGTAACTGTCTGTTATAGTTGCCTCTTTATCAAGACGGTAATAAAAGGTTGTTTCCTCGTGGCAAGTGGCTCATTTTGCCTGAATAGTATTACCAAGTGTAAGACGTGTTTAAATATGCAAAATTGCCGCTCATCTGTAGAACAAATAGACGTTGATAATGGATGTAGAAGTGAAACAAACGGAGTAGCAGGGACCTCTGTGCCTCCAGGGTTCGAATGAACGTCAGTAGGAAGTGCTTCTTGGTCAGCAGCTGGCCGAACAGGGTGAGGGCCTTCTCCACGTTGGCCTGGACCTGAAGAAAGGCAGAGCGACGGCGTTACAACGCAGACCACCGGCATTAAGGGAGCAGCTTCCTAACATGATGACATTCGGCGTTTGCCTTTCTGGAGATTGAAGATTTTACCGGGTTTATTTGCAGTACCCGGATCCTCCAGATAAGCCAAAGTTACTGGAAGGACAAGTCAACACAAAGCTGCCTCTCAAAGCAAAGCTGTTTTCCTTCTCACATTTTCACAATGATGCATTTTGAGTCTAAAGGCTCCACGGCAGGAGACACAAATCTCTACCTATCTAATATTGGTTCGGTGAAAGAAAAATCAAGTTTCTAACCTTTCTAATGAGGTCATGCAGTGCATTTTGTAAACATGAAGAGACAGCAGCCAAAAGACCAAAACAAGTCTATAAATCCCACCTTTAAACCCCCAGGGTTTCAAACCCCAAACCCCCAAATGCTGGCCGTTTGACTGCACTGTTTCCATTCGACATAAATAATCCAAACACACTCTTTCTGTCGTGCTGATCGGAGTGATGCTTTAAAAAGCGATGCGGACCTCTGGACTTGCTTCTGTTTTTAGGGACTTTTTAAAGAAAATGTCAAATCGGGGTGGTCTAAACCAGCTCAGCGTGCCACAGATCCTTCTGTCAGAGCGAGAGAGAGAGGGGTGTGGAGCGGGAAGAGGCATTGGGTCATTACAGGACTGCGGATGTGTGTGTGTGTGTGTGTGTGTGTGTGTGTGTGTGTGTGTGAGTCTGCGTCAGAGCGGGTGACAGAGGTGCACCCTGCCTGTTCCACTGGCTGGCACCTGTCACTACTTATCAACAACACGCCAAAGCTCCCGAGGACGCCGGCGTGTCACTCACTCCCTTCCATCTTTCCTCTCGCGCTCGTCGTTGACTGTTTCACACCGCCGCTCCGACCTCTCATTTCGATCTCTCCTCCCCCTTTTGTCTCCCCGCGTCCAAATTCACGCGGAGTTTTCATCTATTTGTGCTCTCCGCTCTCCGTCTCTTTTGGGCACGCCGTAATAAAGTGTCTGGACCTCTTTCTAAAGTGCTAAATGAGATTCTTGGGCCTCCAGGGGGTGGATGCTGAGCGTGACGCGCGTGAGCGAGGCACAACGAGGGATGAGGAGGAGGAGGGGGGGGCGACAGATGGAAATGCATGTGAATACCGCGTTTAGCTTTCGCCTCGTTTTGGATACCGGTTCAAAAAAGGGCACGTTCACACATTTTCACGTGCGTGCATGAGGCGTGTGCACGGAGGGACTGTCCAGCTAAGGGCATGGATCAGTCGCATGGAGCACCTGTATATCCAGGCCATTAAATACACCGCCATTCCCAGAGGATTATACAGAGATACAAAAAGAGAAGTCTAGAAATGATAATAAAATATGGAAGCAAGCTTTCCACGAAATTCTAATTGAATGTGTACGTATGCATTAGAGACATGGGAGGATCACATTTGTGCCAGACATCTTGATCCCTTACGGGCGATACATCTTAAAAATGTACAGTGCATCGTAGTTTTGACAAGAACCGAGTAAAGATGGAGGAATTGGGATATTTTAGATGGTGTTTTTTCGCATGAGCAAATAAGATGTGGCTTTGCAGCTCCACAGACTCAGACACCCGGCAGCAGCACAGGGGGATAATTGAGAAAAGCTAAACTGCAGAGAAATATCCCCAAACACAACGCCCTGTTGCCACGTTGAGAAAAAAAAAAAAAGCGCTGAAATTATTGGTGTATCTTGTGAACGAAGAGAAGGAGAGAAAAGCTTTTTAACACAATCATACACGAACACACACACACATACACTTCAATATGAATGAACACTATGAATAAAAGGGCTAACTGCTTGATTTAACAACCACAACCACAACTGTGAAAAAAGAAAAAGAAAACCTTTTGATTTATTTGTTGAGATCATTCCATCCAATATACCTGACTGTCCTTTCAGTCGCCTTTTTAGAGGCAGATGGATGCAAAGATTTTTGGAAGTTATGAGTTCTGGAATCTGTTGGTCAAAACTATGGTTTAATCAAACACTGGCTACAGATTCTCAGCAGCCCGGGGTGTATTTTTTAAAAGACAGCCAAGATTAGAACCATCAGGACTGGCAAGATACCATACAGAACGAGCTCCAGAATCTGATGTTAAAGACAAGCACAGATTAGCAAAACGGCTGGGTCTGAGGGTCTGGAGGGTTTTTTTTTAACATAGGTGACATCCAAAAGTCCATTGAAGTTGAAGGTTACCAGCGGACAAAATGGATTTGAAGAAGCTAGCTAAGAGTTAGCATATTAGCAGACAACAGAGTGGGCCTAAGGACGGAGCCCTGTGGGACGCCACAAAGCAGCCACAGAGGAGGTAAGGTAATTCATCAGGACGACAACTGGTTCTGCTGAAGAGAAATGAGCATAGTAGACTAAGAGAAAGCCAAACATTGCTGCTTAGCACTCTCAGAGATGTTGGATGTTGTGTTAGCACTCAGTGGTGGGATAGGGATAGATTTCTACCAATGTCAAGGAGACGAAAAGTTCTCCGGAGGTGGAACAACTTCCTCTTAGAAGTCGTGACCTCTCACCATTGATCTGAATTAAGAGTCCTCCTTTTTTTTTGTCCTTGATGAAGTTTTAAGGAAACAGCCAAAGGATACTCTGATATAAGTTTGTTGAGGTACAACACGTCCAATCAACTGTCCTCTGCCTACTTTTCCTTTTGTTGAAAAACTCCCCAGCTAATCTATAGTCTTACAAAGTTTGCATTATCAGTAGTCTTTAGTTTAATAGTCTCCCCTGAAAGCCACAGGGAGCTTTACATTTAGAAAAAAAAAAAGAACTGACGATGAATCACTAAGAAAGAATTTAAAAAAAGGCACCAATGACAGTCATGAGACCACCCAGAGGGCTTTTTTTTTCTGTTCTAAGAATATAAATCCACTTCTGGATTAGAGTGATTAAATTAAGCTGTAAAAGGTCAAACAAATTATTCCTTGACTCCAAAAGTCACTGCTCCAATCAAAGTCAATGGAGCAGCACCGGATTCTACATCTTAATGATACTGCTGATTACAAACTTGGCTACATGGTTTTTAGCTTTGGTGGAGAGTAGTTTATGCAGACATACTATTTATTTTACTTCCCCCGGTCTCGGCAGCGTAATGTCTTTATAAATCAGATGCTCCATTCTGCAGTGGCGGCGAGGTGGCTGTGTGTGCTGGCTCAGTTAGTCACTCAGCTGTAATACACCCCGCAAGCCACTTTACTAGTAACCCTAAATATTATTTTCCCTCTCTGATGGTCATCTTAACTTCCCCTTTTCTCTACATTGTGCATTTTTCACAAGGTTTTTCCCCAAATGTTTTTTTTCCCAGTGATTTTAACATTAAAATTGATTCTTATCAATAACAAAAAAACAAATAAAACACATGGATTGTACATTTTGAGGGCGGATGTTAGTTGATTAGTACAACCTCCACATTGTCTATTGTTAGTTTTTTTCTTTTTTTTTTTTAGTTTCAAGTTTGGTTGAGGGTGTACTGACCCGTACCTCCATCTCCTTGAGCACAGGGTGGTCCTCAATCCCAGGGAACAGGACCCTCATGGCGTAGGTCCGATAGTCCAGGAAGGGAATCCCCGCTCCATCCAACTCCTGGGTCAGCTCATGGATGTCTGTCTGAAGCTCCGCAAACGCTACAGAACAAGAAAAAACACACACATAGAGGCAAAAAGAGGATTAACTCTTTAAATAATCGGTTAAAGAAAGTAAAGACTAGTTTGATCGCTCTGTCATGAATTAACAAGCCATGCTAACCGAATAAGCTGTTCACCAAAACTCTCCCCCAAAGGGCTCAGACCTACCAATATTTGGATATTTTATATCAAGAAGAAAATTAATTTATATAGAAATGCCATAATCAGTGAGCAAACCCACCAGCATGACACAATCTGACCACGGTTAACATTTCTTGTTAGTTACGAGGAGCAAAATGTCCGACTTTCGAGTAAACAGAGAGCCGGCGAGTCTTTGATTAATGGAGCTATCAAAACAGATTTTCTTCTGTGTGTTGTTTGGAATTTATCCGGCTATCTGTAAGAAGTGGGGAATTATGTAAAGCTACAGTTGGAGCATGACTGAGTCATTTAATTGGACAGTTCTGGTCTTAGTAGACATCCAGAGAAGAGAATGTACTTATTTACTGTCCAAGCTTGTGCATGTATCCCTGCACTGATGCTCTTAGTAAGATGATAAACCGCGATTTTGCACAAAGAAGCACAAAAATATGAGCCCCGGCTGTAATATCTGGGTTTGTTGGTCAAATGACAGCAGAGCTGATGCAAAATGATGTTTTTTTTAGTAAGCTATAATCCAGAGAAATAATGTCAGGTAAATTAGTGTCCAGCTCAAAGAAAAAAAAAAAAAAATTGGCACACATGGTTTAACGTGTGGCGGTCCAGGGACAGAACTCTATGCTAAATATCCACGAGTAAGATGAGGAATCCGATGAGTTCCTGAGAAAGACAAACATAACCGGCGAAGAATAATTTCAAATAAAGTCTTATAAAACAGCAAAGCTCAGGAGCTGAGAGAAAAAGGTCAGTGCTGATGAAGAATGAGGCCCACACAGGCAATTAATGAAGACCATAATGCCAACAAGACAGAGAAGAGAGTGAATCACAATAACAAATCCAGAATTAGCCGTTCAGTACACGTGTTAAAGAATATGATTTATTTTTATTGATTTTTTCACCATTAAGTTGGAATTCAGGCTTTACCTCTGTTTCGGGTTCTTTCACTCAAAGGAAACAAAATAAAAGAATAATGTATCTATGTCGATTAGCAAAATATCTTTACATTTATTTGTGAAAAAAATGTAAATCTTTTGAGTTTTTGAGGAATATCTGTGATGAAGGTGCAGGTAATGGTCCTCTTTTCTCTAAGCTGTCAACGAAACTTTGGTACATTCAGCCACACCAGAAACAAAATAGGAAAGTGTATCTTATGATTTTAAGCTGTTATAGTTATTGATGTGCAAAGAATGAATAAGAAAATAAGAAGGAAAGCCAGTTCAAGAAATAAAGCAGAACCAAGACAAAAAAAAAAGAATATTCCTGGAAAGGAAAGTCAATTAATTGCATGAGTGGATAATTATTAAGAGAGCAACGGATGAGTTTTCATGCATAATTTCTCCCAGCTGTTATTGGACTGTTTGGTTCACAAGAGAGATGAGAGAAAGCGGAAGAAGAGAAGATGAAGGGGAAAAAGGAGAAGAGATCGGGATGTAAAGATATAATGGAAGAGGAGGAAACTCAGAGGACTTGGAACATAAGTGGTAATGACAGAGGTACAGATGGAAAAAGGCAAAAACAGAAGACACCGGCAAAGACGAAAGTGACAAGTACAGCAAAACTCAAGGGAGGGAAAGGGAAGATGACAGGAGCCAAAGAGACATTGGAGGAGACATAGTTTAGACAGGACCGTCTGATATATATAATAAAATTATTCTATAATATTCCAATCTTTCGATCTGTATCTCAAATGCTGACATGTGCATTTTAATTTTCACTAAATTGTTCTTCAATGCTACAAGGATTAACCCCTTTTTCATGCTAATATCATTTTAAAATTGGATTTTACCAGCAAAAAAGAAAACAAGCTAAGTTTAGTGTGGGCAGAGGTGGGACATGATCCGACTGCACAACCTGAAGGCGAACAGATAGGTGGATTTTACCCAGAAAACAGCACGAGTGACCTTTCAAAAATGGTGCCAAACGGGAAACACGCGGGATCAGACAGGATCAGCCCTAAACGTACCACCCAAATCCTCCAAGAGACAGGATGGGGAGGAAAACGCCGGTTGGCCTTATTCTGCAGCCTCATGTTTGATACATTCTGACTTCTGCTGTTTTATCGTAAGCAAAATTAACAACTGCAGGATATCGTGTTGGAATAATTAGATGTTTTACAAAAATGTATCTCGGCTCTAATTTTCAGCTCGGCTGCCTTTGAACACTTCTGCCTCCTGCAGCCAGAGCACGGTTCAGCGTGCGAGAGGTCTCCCTGCCAACGACAAAGCCCCGAAAGATGACGAATGGGGCGAGAAATGGGGATTTGTGTGCCTGTTGACACACCAAAGCAGTGTTACGCTACACAATGACCAACAACCGAACGTGAAACACTGGAGTAGATCCTTATTTCTGAGTAGAACCTGGATATCTTTTATGGCTTTGACGGCCGCAGCAACTTTAAAAGTCTGATTTGGTGGTCAGCTTGCATTACGTTGCCTTTAACAACACACACACATACACACACAGTTGTCTTTTGCAATGTTTAAGTAGCCACGCTCAGTGTGTGGTGTGATGCCCGCTTCTCACGGATGAATGCATGTCTCCCCCCGCCCCCCCGACCACGGCCAACCGCACACACGCCCCCTCCGCGATCACACTAACAGCGCACCGCCCACTTCAGCTGCTGCCCCGCCCACACGCGCGGCCCCCGTCCCCGCCGGACAGCTGGGCGGGCAGCTGGCGGGGCGGGATCGCGGGGCTGGGTGGGAATAAGGCCATGCTTCACATCCTGCAGGGTTCGGGCAGTCCCGTTTCTGTTGACTCACACGATGATCTGTCTTTTTACTCACAGAAAAAAAGCAAAAGCGCCTGATTTTTGTCGTAGATTTCCTTGAAAAGACTTGAAAAAACTAAAAGAAATAGGACATGAGTCCCAACACATCAGTCGTACCTCTTTAACCAGTTCTCTTCGTTCTGTCTACCCTCAATCACAGCGATTAATGGAAAAAAAGAACTTAGTTGGAGGCACAGACAGTGTAATAACATGTTTGACAGCTCCGTCAAAATCAAAGCGGGTGCGCATCACTCCAAAAGAGCCTAAAATCTATAGCGTCAGAGCGACCCTGCGGGCAATATGTTACACTGGGACTTTTTTCTGCTCATTTGTCAGCCATTTGTGCGTCATATCGGCTTCACCTGTAAGTAAAAAGGCAGAGCGGCGCTTGATTGGATCACGCTTTATTTCTATAATCATCATAATTCGCCTGAGAATAAAGTGGCTCTGATTTCCTGCTGTTTGTGCATGTATAATTGTGTACCGGCTCTGCATTTTCATAAATGAAACAGTCTTTTTTATTCGCAGTGACTAAGCTCTGACAGTTGGGCTTTCGCCTGGGTAAACACACCCTGCAGACATCCTGTTGTTAATGATGATCACATCATCCCACAGCAACTGATTGCAGATTCACTCACATTAATACTGGCCTATATATACATCTCTATCTTCATGATGCTATTTTTACGCGGTAAAACGCACCTTTCAAGTGTAAATAGATAAAGAGTACAAAGACAGTATACCCATCATGTAAACCGACGCTCCTTTTCATCATATGTTACTAAAGGCTCAACTGAAATCGGTGTCAGTGCAAGTGATGGATTTTAAAAGCAATTTATTGGACATAAACCTGAGCAAAAGCACGTTTCTGTCTGTTTTTTGTGCTGCACTGATGGCTGTCCCACTGGAATATGTCCAAGATCTCCACAGTCCATACAAACATGGTACCAGCTGTGATGTTGGTTGTATGGCCGAACGCTCATCACTCACATTTGTAACCGAGCAGCAGGGTCAAAGGTAGATCCGTTTCTGGAGCATGATAAATAACACGTGTGCACCACGTTTGTTCTATCAATAAAGAGCCAGCCCTTTTTTTTTTGTTTCTTTTTTAAATGAGCTCTAACCAGTCAGGCTGTGCACAGAGATCGTTTGAGTGTCCTGGAGTGTTCTGGTGCTTGGATATAACTCAATAGATTCTTCAAACTTTGCGATCTGTGTTGGATGGCTCGCTTCCCGTGAATGTAATCAGGTCCCATCAGAGTTTGGAGGCTGAGAGAGCTCCGCAGATCCTCACTTTCAATTCCCAATTCCTTGCCACGGCTTTGCAAGGGTATCTATTCTCTTCAGGGGTGAAGAGCTGTGGTCATTTAGCCCTTCAGTCGGGTCGTTAGTGACCGTTTGGATTGACCACCACAAATTGATGTCTGCAAAGAGGAGGAGGGAAGAATTTATGGGGGTAGTTTTGCCTTACACTTTGATCCTCTCCAAAGTAGTTTTTTTTTTTTTTTTCTGGATTGCGATGCGGTCCAGCAAACAAAGTCTGACACTGCCGGGGGGAGACTGGTCTGAAATGGTTAGCAAATACATTTCCCAGCAAAAGCAGAGGAGGAGTTACTTCTCCTTTCAGTCATCTTCATGTTGTGGCCTATTGGTGTCTTAATTTGTCTACAGTGGGTCTTTTTAGTGACCATCAGCTGGCTCTACTCTTGTTGTAAACACTGCATGTTTTCTTCTTGATGCATTGACTATCAACGAGACAGTGAATAAATCTAATTTTGAAAATGTAATGCCATTCATTAAACACCTTTTCTGACGTGCGACACTTGCGAACTGAATGATGAATCAGCAATAGTTTAAACAAATTAGTTTTTCCCTTTTTCAGCAAAATCGGGTTAGAAAAACCACAACCGTTTTCAAAAAGTCATCTGTGGCTGAAACTAGCATGAAGTAGAAGCCAATTAACTCATTGACTGCCAGCCATTTTCAGAACAGAGAGTCGCTCACTGCCAGAGTTTTTTGAGAATTTTGACTGATTTTTCAAGAGCCACAGAATAGTTTGTGCTTTGACTATGTAAACACCGAACACACCAAAAGAAAGAGCAGACTCTCTTCTTTCATCAGGAAAAAAGATTTTGTTTCTACCTTATTCCGTTCTTCTTCGACGGGCGTCTCACCGGCGCCATTTCTCTCATAGCGAACCATTGCGTTTGTTTTTATTTGCTTACAATCTATGCTAATCTCCCATCAAAAGTGGCACAGCTACCTAGAGGGTAAATTTGTTAGTCCATACTCTGTCTAGAAGCCGATATTTACGGAAAAACCTTCGCCGATCGTCCCCCAAGCCACTCGCAATTGAAAAACATAAAAGACGTCTATAGACGTCTTTGGCAGCGAACGGTCGGATTTGAAAAGACGTCTATAGACGTCTTTGGCAGCGAATTAGTTAAAGCAGATTGGGACTACCTGTTTGCGTTTCATTCATTCCCACAAAGTGACCGCACTGTTTTCAGGGCTAACCTTCTTTACACTCCAGGGCCACTCTGGACTCCAGGTTGTCCATTTGGAGCTGCAGACGTTTCAGGGTGCGGTCAGCATCCCTGGACTTCCTTTTGTAGGCTATCAGCACGGCGATGATGACCAGCAGGAGCAGGCCGCCCCCGCCTCCGATACCGATGATAGCGGGCAGCGTTAGCAAGCTGTCGGAGTAGATGTGAAGAGTTCCGGGGGAGTACTCGAATCCTCCGGCACGGATCTGAAAACACACACAAGCAATTTCAAAATGAGGAGAGAAGAAAAGGCAGATGTTTTGCACACTTTTGCTAAATAGTCATTCATCAGAGGGGTGCTTAGCACAGATTAACTTCTGCTCTCCACGATGATGTTCGACTTTCAGGTTCGAAATGTATTCAAGCACTTCAAAAAGAGCAAGGGAAAAAAAAAAAAACTAAACAACATGCGGCCATTTTTCTGGCACGCGTTTGCGAATGGATGAGGTGGTCTGAAGAGATCAAAAGCCGACCGGTTTGAATGGGAAGCTGGCTGACCCAATTTTTTTTACAGAGGGGATCATTAAATTTTAACCTGTTCTTTAGTCACATTAAACAGTCAGATCTTTGACAGGCTTATACTGTCGAGACTTACATCACCTTGACTGTTGCGAACATTTCTTGCAGGAAAGGTTTTGCCATTCCAGCCTTTAGGGGAGCGACTTCAGAGGGGCTTTGATAATGAAGATTTCACAGGTTAACTGCCTCCGTTTTATGAATGCCGCAGTATCCGAAGAGGTTCTGTGGAAGGCTCGGTATTTGGGCCGGATGTTTTGTTGTTAATGTCCTCATATTTCACTGTCAGCCTTAACTGATTTAGGTCCAAAAGTGACTGATGTGCGTGCGAACGAGGCCGAACCAGCGTCGCGAAGGACGACACGGATGCTGATGTCACGTGTACCCAAGAAACAGGATGTTCACACATACACCGCCGACATACGAACACAGGGTATAAGTAATCAAACAAAGTAATCACCAGCATTTAAATCTCTCCCTAAGGAGCCAGGATAATTATGGAAAGTCAAACACATGTAGAGTTTTTTTCTTTTCCCCGACTAACTACATTTACATATGCACAGTGTGTCACTGGAATCCATCAAATCAAGCTCTCCTCCAGGGGGTTGATAACCGATTCAAATTAAGTGTGATTATAAGCTTTAAAGTTCTTGTAAGAGCACTTTCATGTTGACATTAACAAAGTCTGATTAAAAAAAAAAAAAAGAAAAAACAAAGTAGTGGAGCTGTTATATCAATATCAATGTAGTAAATTGCTACAAATTAAATTTGCAGTAGTAAAGACAATTAGACGGCTTTTCAACAAGAAGCAGCTAATTATGCATGTGAACATGAACGGGCTGCAAAGAAACTGAGGAGATCGATGCAAAACTTTCCTCTGCTTTTCTTCAAAGTGGAAGTTTGGGGCCAATTATGAAGCCGGGGCGCAATTCCTCAAACTGATTAAATTAAGAGTTTGCATCAATCTGTATGTCTGAAGACAAAATGAATCACACACACAGCGTGATACGGTCTGATTCGAACGCACCAGTGGATTGATGTGAAGTCTCATGATGGGAAGTGCACAGAAATTGTGCTGAACTCCAAATAGAACGTGCATATCTTTCTGCAGCTAGCGGCTTTCATGTGTTTGTAACAAGCAAAGGTATCCATTCTCAGTTCTTATTCTTTCACTCCCCCCTTGCCAAGCAACAGATGTTAACTTGACCACATCAGAACTGCTTTCAATCGCTCTCTATTTCATAAAGGGGGCATCTGCGCCCACTACCTGGCAACGTACACTACATGGCACCCTGTCTTCTGTGCATCGCGACAGAGGGAGTGTTTGGTAAAGGGGAACGCAACTGCTGGCATCATAATTGCAGGTTTTTACGTTTTGTTGCAGATGTTTGTTTTTATTCTAATAATTAGGTAAAAAATAGTCATTGAAACCTTTTTTATGGAGACAGGAGAACTGGACTGCAATGAAAGATATAGAGGACAGCAGAAAAGCAAATCCAACATTGCTGAGAGCTCCCATTTGCTAAATTTTAAGCTATAAATGCACATCTCATGTATGGATATCTAAGTGACTCGTCATAAAAACCATCTGGCAATCGGATGGAAATGAGAAAAAAGATTTATATAATTATGAGAAATTAAACACACCTGTTTTGTGCTTTTTGGCAATTGAAAGATTTCTCTTAGGGTTAGGATTAACCCTATAAGCTCCCTATAAGCTTCACGTGGCATGGTTTCCATCCATGCTACCTCTGGCATTATGAGTAATAACTGTGCATCACCTGTCTTGGCATGTTGGGAAGCCTTCGGTAAAAAAAACGGCCCCTCAATAACAAAAATTAGAACAGCTTTGAAAGTGTCATTTTCTGTAAAAATTGTCTCTGCGTGAAACAAGATGCTGAGGGGCATTTGATTTCAATTCTAATGAGCTCTCATATGTTTGTTTTGCAGCAATTAAAAAAAACAGCTCTCTCTTTCCAAGTGTAAATGAAGATTGGGTGTCTCTCGGAAAACAGGAGAAAGCTTGCCTGGCACAAACCCAAAAAAAAAAACTGCCGTTACCTAGTTTTGAACCCTCTAAAGATACAAAATGTCTGATATAAACCTGATACCTGGACACTCTTGCGTAGGTGAAATAACATCCTGGTCCACTGTCACAAGCACGCTTAAGACTATTAATCAGGGCAGCCGACGTTAATTCTGTGGAGTTTAAACAATATTTAGCCGCTGACACATTTTTTGAAGCCTCTCTATTTTGGCGGCCGAAGAACTGGAAGAGCTGAAGGCCAGAAGCGCGCGAATAAGTTTCTTCGAAGACTCAAGGGAGGCGCACAGCTGCCAACGTACAGCTGAGCATCCGTTTTCAGTGCACGCTTTTCCAACGTCCCCCCTACTGTACTCAGGCCCAGTGTGTCTGCACGCCCGTCGGGGCCCCCGCGCATGTAGGTCACCGTGCGCGGGGGGGTATTTTCGTACCGCAGCTGTGTCCTTCTCCAGATGCCCGAAACAAAAACGCCCGCAAACCACAAACCACAGCGCACGGCGTACGCACGCACGCACGCGCAGGCCGAGCAGATAGGAACAGACAGCTCTATTTTTTTCCCCCCTCAACCATTGTCACACGAAAAAGGGCCGACTCCTCCTCCAACCCCCGACCGACACGTCGCATCCCTCCGATATTTAACGTGACATTTTCGAAAGGGAAAAAGGCAGGGTGAATCGAGAGAAAAAATTCCAAGAGAGAAGCACCTTGGAGCTGGCCGGTTCCGTCGAGAGCCATCACGCTGAATTACGCCGACGTGCTGTCAGTGGCTTTCGAGGTTTATTGGCTGTAGCTAGCAGGGAGTAAATGTCATAAAGATATGGGGAAATGACTGTGGAAGGACACTGATAATAAGTTTAAAGCGAGGCACGAGGAGGCACGGAGGCTGAGTGGCTGCTCTGTAGGGATGGTTAGACGCACTAAAGTGCGTAAACCGAATAAAGTCGGCGCCTGCCGGATGTGGCTCGACCTTTTTCCTCTGTTCAGACGCACCGGGGGACGCTCTGTGAGTTTGAGAATCTGTCGTGGTCGGAGCGAATCAGGGATGCTGACAGCTCAGCACGATGGACAAGTTCAGGAAGAAGCGGGGCAGCCTTGACTGTTCCCTGGATCAAAAATTTGGATACGTGTATGTGTAAAGATATCCTCATACACACATATATGCATATAGGATTACACTTTTCCCTTTAATGAAGCCCCTAGAAAAATTATCTGTTGATCTTTGTTGTGCAACAGGCTGATAATCGTCAAAATTAACTTTTTAAAATGTTTGATAATCATTATTTGAACTTGCCGTGCAGGGAAAAGCACTTACTTAGTCAAAAGAACCTGCAGAGGGATCCCCTGAACACTCCAATAATTGACTCAAATGAGAAGGGTACCAACGTCCGGCTTCCTTAAACAGGCTATGGATATTTTTGGTGTTATCACAGCTCACACATGTGATCTCCATTCCATTTACTGACGGTTAGACACATTATACTTAAACAGGCACACCATGGCGGTTAAGCTGAGCTCATAAAAGATGGAGGGAAACGGAGAGAGCACTGAGGGACTCTCACATCCACGAGCAGCAGCACCTGCAGCTGGAACATGCTGACAACTGCACAGCTGCCGGAGCCAAAACACCTCGGCGGATTAACAGTGGAAGGCCCAAAACGAAAATGTAAAACAACCCCTTCTCTGCCTCACAGTTCATCCTGGTCAAGTTGAAGATATCATACGAACAAGCGAATGATTTCCTTTGTCCGGTTAATGGATTTGACTAATTGCTAACAGCACAGCGGCTGACATTTTCAAAGCAGAGACATTTATCAAGGCTCGATTTTCTGAAGAAAGAAAAAAAAAAAAGGTTGAGCCTGTGAGAACCTACATGTTGATCAAGCATCACATATTTAACAACGACCTCGGTAAGAAAACCGGATGTAGCATATTCTGAATCGGTTAACAAAAAAAAAAAAAAAAAGAG
>JABUIW010000201.1:645081-707507 GCA_013363375.1 Menidia beryllina
AGGAGAAAAAACATGTTATTAAAACTTTTTTTCTTGTACCTTTCTTTCCACATAAAGCCAGGAGGAAAATCTGCATATTGAACAGCGTTAATTGTAAGACAGTTTTTATATTAGTTCAATTTTGCCTTTGGACGATAATTTTTGTTTCTTTGTCTCTCACGTTGGGGTGACCCTAAGTGACACATGCTTTGAAAGATCCGCTAATGACTGACTCAGAGGAAAGATCACGGGGGTCCACGGAATAAATAAGGTTTTTATTACAGGGACTCCCTTCCACTTCGAACAACTCTTTCCACTGATAAACGTAAATGAGATTTATGAGCCCATCTCCAAAGATGTCTTCCTCTTCTTGGCGCTCTCTGTTTTACGGAGGCACTTTCAGCCTTTGAGTCGTCTGCTCAGTTTCGTGCAAGATCACTGCCTCTCACAGCTGCTGGCCTATCTCTGCCACAGAGACGTATTGTTTAGAAGACTCTCTATCATGTGTCTTTCTAACTCCCTTCTGGGGATATGCTCTGGTCTCCATCATGCCTGACTGAAATAAAAAGTACTGAAATAAAACCTTCCATTCTGAAGAAGGCATAAACAACCTGGAAGCCGAAGCGTTTTTGAGAGCACGCTTGGTATTCGTGGGCGATTTCTGCGTCTCGCTGAAGTCTGTTCTCGGGATAACAACTCTCACGGTGAGGCATCACTTTAAAAATGTTCTTTCTGCAGATGTCCTGCTGGCTTTGTGTGACACGTAATGCACCTAATTCTCTCGCACGGAGATCTGTGAGCCTGACGGCTACACTGCGCCTAAAAGAAGATTTACACCCTGCGTTTGGTGGAGATTTCGGGGTGTCAGCTCTCTGCAGAGAGATGCAGAGGCACGAAAAGGGGACTTCATTCAGAGAGCTCGGCTCTTGCTATTCCTTTCGATAATCGTCACGTGGGGAAGTTCAGATTATTCAAAGGATTTGAAGAACTGACCGCTGGAAAGCCAAGAGACCCAGCATCAACCAAAGACTTTATTCCTTCCTCCAGTCCTGTGGGAGTCTGGATAACTATGTAGGCTTGCGGAGATCTTTTGGGTCTGCTTGCATTGCTTCAATAAAAAAGCGGCTAAACTGCCACAAAAAGTGTCCTCCAGGCATTCAACAGTTTGACACCAGCTGAGCTTAGCTTAGCTCAGCTTTTACAGATGCAAACAGGCTATTTCCTGAGTTGTAATTCTATGTACGTTGGCCTTCGCGCTTTTAATTATGTGAAATTTACCCCTAAAATTCCGAATAGCTGCTAAATGAGAGGATGTTCCATAGCCAGCCTGGAGGAGCCAGTATTAAGATCATACAAGCAGAGACAATTCTGCCATGGCATTGTGCCATTCATTAAGGCAAGCCTCAGTCCGTCTTTAGCCACACTAATACAACAGGCCACATTCCCCCAGCTTGGTTAGGATGTATTACCGCAGACTTTTGCAATATGTAGGTCTTCTTTTATAGTCAACATTAATCTGACACTTATCCCCCATGACTTAAAGCACAAGCACAAGAGCAGAGCAAAAGATATGAGAGGAAACACAGACAGAAGCTCTTAATATCTTGGACTGGGTCTGGCTGGATAACACCAGACATTCATCTTTCACTCTAATCCGGCAAGACTCACAGTAGCAGCAGATAGTAATGGCGGTGAGGCGGGGGTGAAGGATAAAGGCAGGTGCACCATTCCTTCCACTGTAGGTAGATAAAAGACTTCAGGTCTGATGACTCTTCACACCGATTCTTTTTGTATCGCAAGATTTTAGAGGGACAGCTGGTCTTAGTCATTGTGTGGGTAAGGCTATGATGGATGCTATAGGAGGCATGGAGTCGTTCGGTGGTATCTGACAGTGAACCTAATGGTATCTTTGCACTAGGTTTCACGTCTGCGCTCTCTTCATATTGACTTCTGTAATGCTTTATCCAGCTTAAGACACTGCGAGGGAGACAGGACCAGCCACTACAGTCGAGATGCAGCGAAATGGTGTACTTACACAGCACAGGCTAACAAAATCAGACAAGAAAAAAATTATTAAAAAAAAGGAAACAAGGCAGATTCAATTCAAATCGGTTCATACCATTCCAATTCTACATTTAAAAAATGCTAAGAAAAGAAGAAGTAGCCCCGTCTTATTATACTGTGGATTTCCTGACACATACACAGTTATCTCACTTAAAAAAGAAGCCAAGAACTTGGCAGGTTGGGATGTCATTGCAACAACTGCACCAGAGGACCAAATGTCGTAGAAAACTGGCTGATCTCGAGCTCCTTTTCCCCTTCCTCCCCTCTCCTCCTCAGCTTGATGGGTATTTGCACTGAGTCCCTCTGTCCCAGTGGCTCGTCTCTTTGTCTAAGTGAGCCTCTTTAGCTCAGGTACATGCTTCAGGGAACAGACAACAAGACAGTGAGGATAAACTTCCAAGGACAGTCCTGGGGAAATATGCTGGGTAGTGTTTCTTCTCGCTCCCTCTTTTTCATGCCGTTTGCCCACCTCACTTCCTTCTCAACTCTACTTGGCGCTTTCCCTTTTTCTCACACTTTATTAGAGCTAATCCTCTTCTTCCTAGATATGAAAAATTGTCACAATTGGGGAAGCTTTACAAAAACACAAAAAAACAGTCATCACATTTGTGTCACTTCAGTCGTTTTGGTGCATCCTGACTTATTTCTTTCTATTGTTACCCAAACATTCAGTATCTGTTGTATTTAAAAAAAACAAAAACAGGAAGAGCTGAAGGAAGAAGAAAACACCCCTCTGTTTTGTTTTTGCATAATTATGTCTCTGAGTTGACGGCAAAATGGGACATTCAGTGTAATCAAAGAAAATATGTAGCCCGTACGCTCGTGTCAAGTGAAACTTTGAAACATGTGGCCAATCAGAGGGGGCGCGAATGGACATTCGGCTATGAAGTCCCTGCTCCCAATCACGAACATAAGTAGATTTCTAGTCTTTAACACACATTGGTTACATTTTAGGTAAATATGAAGTAGATGCACAGCTCTGGCCAGGCCAGTGGGCCAAAGTAGAGCTAGCTTAGCTTGGCTAAAAGGCACCTTGTTAGCTGAAGATTTTGGATGCCTCATACCCTGCTTTTCTATTCTATTTAAAAAAACATTTGAATATTTTGTGCTAAAACTCTTTAAACACCTCCTATATATCCTATTCCAGATCAGCGCTTCTTATTAACTTATTTAGGAAATGCTCTACTTCCTAAAATTGAACATCATCAGCATAGCAAAAGTGACTAAAAAAACCTGCCAGAGTCTCTCAGAGGAAGACAACGAGTCTTATCTGCGTCCTGGGCAAATAAAAACCAGGAAAGAGACTGACCAACTCAACAAACCCTAATATAATGAGACCTCAGAAAACCCGCTGAGATAAAGGCTAAGTTCTTTACTACAAACCCGAGCATCCATCATAAAGACCAATAAGAGTGTGTATCTGACCGGCCTGACAGTAAATCCACTTTAACGTGGGACTGTCTGCTTGTGTGTGACCCCGCTGTTGATGCAGCTGTCATGTTCAATGCTGAGCAGTGGAGGATCTTTATGTGTTTAGCTGCAGATGGAAAATACTCCACGACCGGCTGCCGAAGCCCATGAATTTTAGGTCAGAGAAGTTCAGAGGATGATCGGCTCAGATGCACGGGGGCGTTCAAGTGCCGAGCACATTCAATCAATTAATAAATCAATAAATCGTCTAAACATGAGCTGACAAATGGTTGCCGGTTTTTCTCCTACTCCTACTAAAAACGTCTGGCTCGAGTTGGATAAAAAAAAAGTCTCCAGCGGCGCTAAAAGTTTACTTCCCTCTAAATATGCTGCCTGATCTCTAATGCAGCAGTCATGTCTGCTCAGAACGCTTCAAGAAAAGCCCAAATTAGATCTCAAGCTGCCAAATTCGGATTTCCTAAAGCTAGTAGCTTCTGCACAAATTTAGTCTGCACTCAATCAAGATTCCTGCTGCAACACCATCCAGCAAAGATAAAAAAAAAAAATTAAATGAAATTTTAAAAAACGCATTTGGCTCAGTGGTTCGGTTTGTATCACCGAGGTAGAAGTGTTCAGACAAATCGTGGCAATACCCTCTTCTCAGACGTGCAAGCTAAATTAAGAGACTCAATATGTAAATTGAAGACAGAAATAAAGTATTTGACTAAGCAGGGGATGGCAAACACGGCGCGTTACCTGGCAATGCTCCAGTCCGGTTCTATTCTCAGGACGGTGGGGTCCTCGGTGTAGTTAAATTTAACCTCCGGGTTCCTGAGCTCGGCGTCATCGATGTCCACCAAAACTGATGAGGCACCCGCTGCCAGTCCAGCTGGTGTGACGCACACTATTTCACGGGCGTTCCTCCTGAAGGACGGACAAAGAGAAAAATTGGGGGTTAAGGGGAGTCCCCGGTCACCACCGAGCCGATCAAACACGCTGGCCGGAACAAATTAATGTAAACAGACAGAGATGAAGACTTCCAAAGCCATTATGGACGGAGAGGCTGCCCTTCCTAATGAAAAAAAAACAAAAAACAGATGTAACTTCTGATTAAAATATCCAATATTCATGTGAGGAAAATGTGAATCGTCAGCAAATTATGAAGAAAGAACCAGTTCATTGTCAAAAGAGGGGCCCATTTCCGAAGGATTTGTTACTAGAAATGATTGGATTCTTTAGGTCTAAGCTAGAAAAATGTCATTTTTAAATGACTTATCTTTAAATTCACCACTTACCATCACATGGCTCACATTTTTTTCTCTTTACATAAGAGTTAAACCTATTTCATAAGATAATTCTTTATTTCGCCATTGTGTCTCGGCAAAGCAGTGGAATTACACACAGAGGTACAAAAACATCTGTGAACCCCTTATTAAATTTGTATTAGCACTCATTAATAATCCATAAACATTATAATGCATAAAGCATCCAATCCAAACGTGTTTGAGTGTTATAAGGGTAACCGGCGCAATCACTGAATCCTTATTTTCAGATTTCCAAGGTGATGGAACCGAAAGCAAAAAAACAAAGAATGTCTACTATTAGTAGCAAATAAGTTATTCATTTAACTATAAAAAAAAAATTCTTGTTCATATCTAATGTCTCCTTTTTTCCCAAGAATGTGACCAATCTGTGTGGACTGTATGTATATTTGGCTGCGATAAGACTCCAGTTTGAGCCAGACCACCTCCAGATTTACACCACACATTAGAAAGCATTGTTTCTGATCCAGATAAGCGAGCCAGAGAGTGATAAGCACATTAATGCCAGGGGTAAATGTTGTCGAAATGAAAGGCTGCACTGGGTGTTTATCCACTTCCGATCTCCGTCTTCATATCACAGAAAAGCTTCAGAAGATAAGGCCCCCCCGAAGAAAACCGCAAGTGTACAGAGCAAGCGTCAAATCTCTCTCAAAGAGAAAAAGGTTGTAAATAATGTAAAGTAGAATACGGGCTTTTTGAAAACTCCCCCTGCAGATTTTCCAAGTAAAATGGGGATGAGTTTAGCGATATAGGGCTGGGGAAGGAAAACGGGTTTAATGAGGTTAATATGCACCTTCAATGATTGCTTTGTGTGTGTGTGTATGTGTGTGTGTGTGTGTGTATGTGGGCGTGTGTGTGTGTTTGCATGTCCCAGAGTCAAAATATCATCTTATGAGATGCTGTCTTGAGCGGAGTCTCCATTAGCTGAAATACCTCGTACGTACTTAGCACATCTGAGGGGCGGTTGTTGGATTTGTGGGTAATGACTTTAAGGAGGAATGCAGGTAGACAAACCGACGCACGTTTGCACACGCCGTCGCATCCCCCAAAATGATGTCATTCACTCAGGAGGAGGAGAAAAACGTGCGAGAGATGAAAAGAGATGGAGAATCTTCAATATCCACTCTCATGTCCCTTGACCGGTAACTATAGCAACCCCATTCGAGGGAAAAAAAATGCAACAAAAAAGAAAGAAAAAAGATAGAAAAAGAAAACAAATGCCCCAGAAATCTTCACCGAGATGCTGCAAACGCGGCCGCGCCGTCAGGGTGTGACAGATAAAGAGCGAGCGGAGGTGAGGAAAACAGTTGTTGTGAAGTGGAGTCGGCGGGATTACGGCGAGGAGGCCGCCACATCAAAGCCGGCCCGCGGTCGCTGCGGCGGAGATTATCCACGGGAGGCTAATCCACGTGTTTGACATGCGACCGACCGTGGTGATAGTTTGGATGTCTTCACGCGCCAGATTAGGCGAAAGCCCGCGTGAGTTCAGACAAAGAGATGCTCTCTGTCTGCAAAGCAACAAGCAGGCCCACTTAATACAAAGAACCCTCATCCCCCACACACACACCAAAACACACACACAACGACAACAAATTCCCACTCTGATTACATGCTTACATGTGCATGTAATATCTTTATGGTAATGACATCGCTCATCTTCAAGCAAGGAATCTTATTTAGGCACATATGCAATTTTTTTTTCCTTTTTAGCTTTTATCTCCATTCACACCCCCTGCACTATCAATAATACCGCCAGTCGCAACTTCCAACTATTGTTGATCTTATCTGAAACAATCATTGTTTTTCCTAAAATGTGAAGTACTTCGGAGAAGTTTTTTTTAAAAACGGTATCTGCAATACTGCACCGACTGTGAATGTCTGATCATAAAGTCCAAAATCAAAGGATTTTGTAGTTTTTCTTGGTTTTAGGTGGCGAAAAAAAACGTTTAATTTCTGATGGCCCCAGCTTGAGCACTTCGGTGACCCATTTCAGTCCAACTCTCCTGACTTACTGCTCCGCCGTCCTCAAGTGGCCATTTCAATTCAAATGACAAGACCTAAACGAAATGCGTCAATGGAGACTTTACCTTTTGAAGTGGCAGGGCTGCGGTCCTATTCTGACCGACACGTAGCTGCCCGCGTTAAGGTAGCTTCCCTCGATGGTGACCCGGGTGCCGCCAGAAATGGGTCCCTGAGATGGCTGAACGCGGGCAAAGTAAGGAGTCTGAAGAAAGAAGAAAGTAAAAACAGAAAAGCAAAAACAGTTAAGAGATGCCTTAAACAAAAACGTTCAATCTCATACAAGAAAACTGATGCAAAACGTTTAATAAAGTGGTTTCAAAACTCGTCGAGGACAAGCAAGAAACCAGCAAAAGGCCTTGGAACCTTGAAATGGACTAACACAACCATTGAAGGTTCATCTTGCTTGGGTTCTTACCACAAAGGTGAAAGGTCGCGGCGACAGGGCTCTGTAGTCGTTGATGCAATCCCGGACGCACACCTCCACCTGGGCTTCTTGGACCCTGTAGCTAGTGGCATCGTTCAGCAGACACACTATTCTGTAGATGGAGAAAGGGGTAAAAAGATCCACCATCGGTAAAAAACAACAACTAACGACGCACACTTTACGATGACAGAAGCACGACACATGAAACACAACACTGTTATTGTTCCAGACAAGATGAAGGACGGGTCACATGATCAAAACCTGGCTTTTTGGCACAATCCAACAAAGTGACTTCATCGTTTACAATGAAGCTGCTCAATCTGGATCTCAGGCAGTAAAAGGAGAAATGAGGAAAAAAAAAACGCAGCGAGGAGTTTTTCTGGGGTGTCAGGATTAATGTGCTGACAAATAACGCGTGTGCAATATTTGAGCAGAGACGCCCTCTATCTCAACATGCATCATTTCCCGACTAACTGCACTTCAGGGAGAATGTTTGATCCGCGTGAACTCAATCCCTCAGCCGTGTAGGACCCTGCAGAGGAGTAAATGCCAGGATGGAGGGATGAGAGAAAACTAAAGGAAAGAGCATATGCGGGGGGTAATGGAGGGGAACAACAGATGGAATTTACAGACATCCACACACACACACAAAAAAAAAGCTAATGTTGCTTTCTTTTCTGTCGGAACATCTTCAGGTTGCAACACCAATTCTGGACTTCGTGATCAACGATGTCCCTTTTTTCTTAAACATTTTCTTGGACTCACCTCTCGGCACTCACGTACTCCTCCTCGATGGGCACACAGGGCACCTTCCCCAGCCTGACGCCCATCTGGATGTCTCTGAACTGCAGACCCAGGTTTTCCCCCCAGATGGTCACCCTGGTTCCCCCTTGACGAGGCCCGGTCTCGGGGAGCAGCTAGACCAACGAGAAGATGGGGGACAGGCGTCAGGCGGGATGGAGGCGGGGCGTAAAAGAGCTTTTTGATGGGTTCGGTCCCACTTCGCATTGGCATTTGCATACATCTACGCGCACTCTCCCATCGGGGCCAGGAAAATGAATTAAACATTTTTACAAGCTGTCCCCCGTGGGGCCAGATTGACGTTTAAAAAAAACGGTCCTTAACCATGACATTGCATGGACACTGTCACACGTCACAAGGACATAAAAAACCACAAACCCACTGCGTGCGCTTTGCTCACAGAGCTGGCCTTATCTGCTGATTTAAGTTTTAATGAGGAAAAATCACCGTTTTCGCTTTGAGAAAAAGGAGGAAGTGGGGAAAAAACACAAACACACACACACAGAACCAACACTGTTGAGGCTTAAGACACAGGCACGGTCAAACAGCAACATTGGAGAAATGGAGGTTTCAGTGGTTTGGTGTAATTTTAGAGAATGGATAAGTTTCCACGCTAACTTCAGCCTAAAAATCTTCAGACTAAAAAAATCCAAGAAAAAAAGGAAAAATATTGGATTTTTTTTGGTCTGAAGTCTTTCTTTGGCCCGTCAACAACATATGAAGAAAAAAAAAAGAAATTATTTTAATCAAATTAGCTCGCAATAAGTCAAAAATATATTTCTGTGTGGTCTTCTACTCGCTGTTATCAGGTATATCTGAATGTGTACAACAGGGGTTTGAGCAAAGCTTTTATCATTAAATGATGCAAAAAGTCTCAGATCCAAAAGACTTCAGAAAGCGTATCTATCAAATATGATAAATTTGGCATTATAGGGTTAAAAAGCTTCTAATGTTAGCTGATGAACAACACTGCTGAAAAGAGCTGGAGTTGTTGATGTAAGGAGGAGCATCCAACTAAAGTTAACTTCAGTTCAGCTCTCTGTAACAGGGTCAGACTGTATTTCTTATTTAAAAAAAGTTGAAAGCAGCCACAACTCTGACCAAAACTCATCTCAGAGTTAGTTGAAACTAACTCGATAGTGGAGGATTTTCTAAATTGTCTCATCAACTTTTCTGTCTAGGGAAAAGGTGAGGAAAAGGCAGCTTTTTTAATCTCCATAAAACCCAGTTTGAATTCAGGTTGCTGGTGACTTTAGTGGTCTGACCAGTGGTTGAACATTTTTGACAAAACTTTGACACAATCTCATCATTTACTGGGAACAAAAAAACTAAACAAATTACAGGAAAACGAATGCATGAATACAGTGAAATCAATATGACTGAGCTTATGATACATATTGAATGGAAAGGGGTAAATATACATGTGAAGATGAGCATTTTCAGTGGCAGCAATGAGAACAATCACAGTCTCTGTAAATGATCAAATGAAAATGAACGAAAGAAAGGAAGAATTTGGCCAACGCGCAGCATCCAAAGACGATAATGTCATGTTTCAATATCTAATGCCTTTTAAAAGACACTCTAACAACACTAAAATAGACATATGGATACTTAATCCATTCAAATTCAATAGCGTTTCCTGCCAAGAAGAAACCCAATAAAAAGTACAACCCAGCCTCCAAACCACATTTTGGAAGCAACAGCCTGTTGGAAGAGAAGATACCGTCAGAGCCTGAAAACCGGCTCTTGCTTTGGGGTTGTAGTTTTAGACAAACAATATCAACCCTGTGTTTAAAAGAGCGACGGACAACGACTGAAACGAAAGACAACCTGCTTTGAGTTCTGGAGTGTAAAAACTGACGTCCAGCTGGCCGCCATTGAAAATCCTCTGTAAGGCAACACAGAAATTGCAGTAAACTGAAACAAGATCTAGAGAAAGACGCAGTTTGAGCTGTCTGGATGTGGATAAGGCCCACCATTTTCAAAAACTGACTCCCACTGGAGCCTGGGGCACCAGCAGAGTCTCTGTACTTTGGTTCCGCAAACACAACGGCTGGTAAACACTGACCAGAGCGAGCAGCCATCAAGCTCTGGGGTACGATACGGACAACAGATGTCAGAGTGTGGAAATGGGTCTTCAGATGGTTTTGGAGGAAAGACGCTACGATTCCACAAAATACAACACATCAGCTAGCCACCGTGCCCTGGGATATAAACGCCGGCGCCGTCCGACTGAGAGGCGACGCGGGACGAGAAATCAGAGCGCTGTTAAAGAGATTACTCCCATTATCTGAGCGTGAAACACCGAGCGGGGTATGGGGACACATACCAAAAAACACCAAAACACCAAAAACACGTGCGATAGCTACCAGGCCGAGGCAAAAACGCCTGAGAAAAATCTACATGGAACAGCCAAACCGGACCATTTAGCTAAATTACCTTCTCTAAAAGTATTTAACCTCCCCTTTAGTGTGTGTGGCAAACGATAAAGCTAAGCCAAGAGGGAAGTAGTATTAAATTAGTAGATTACATGCCGTAAACTACCAAATTGTAAGACAATTGTACTTAAAGCTAATGATGTGTCCCCTGAATTTGCAGAGCTGCTGAATGACTGTCGAACACAGATTTTTACACACAACAGCGTTTCAAGTAAATGCAGTCCCACATTTTTTCAGCTCAGGTTTACAGACTCGAGCTAAAGTACCAGATGGAGCCCGAGAGAGCGAATCACGGCCGCGGCCTCTTTAGCATGTGCATAAACGCTTTCTTCAGAACAGCTGCGGTTCGTACAGAAAAGAGGTGTACACAAATGTGGTTGCAGTTTTTTTCACGTGTGGCTTCTTTATTAAGGCATCAAATCAGGATGGGTTCAGGTACACGGGAAACAGACGACCGCATTTAAAAGCTTGCTTAAAACCACAGGAACCACGACTGCCCCCCAAATTGGTTTAGGTTCTCATAATAGCTTTATCATCGTTTGTCAATGTCCTCAGAACCGAAATTGATCCGAAGCTCAAATTGATGGTTTGTACATGTTTTTGTGGAAAGTGTCACCACATGAACTAAGCAGGCTGGGTTCAAGAAAATAGAAAAATCTCAAATCTGTGGAGAAATACCTCATTTTTCAATGGTTTCTTCCTTGCACATTTCGTGGAAAAGGGAATCCGATGGAGGCGAAATCCCCCTCTGAGCCTGACATCTTGAGTTTTCAAGATGTCAGGCTCCTTTTCCCATCTATCTGAAGCTTGATTATCGAGATGCAAAATATGGAGCCAGAGATCTACACTTATTAGGTACTCAGAAGGAGAGATTGTATTTGCTGTGTACCGTTACAACTTTTCCATGACATCTGGATTTCCATAGGAAGCTCAGCAAATTGGGGAATATGAAAGCATGGCACCACAAAACAAGATGGCCCATACTGAGAATGCGGGAAAGCAGATACCAGAGTGGAAAGGGAAGTCGCCGCAGACTCACCAGGAAGTAATTTAACACAATACCACAAAAAAACAACACACATAATGATTCTGTAAAGTAGATATGCCTTGAACCTGAAAAGCAAACCCATGTTTATGCAAAAATGAGCAAAAAAAATCCATAGGAGTAGACCTTAATGTAAATATTCAGCTACCCTGGTGCCATTGTCTGTCATCACTCAAAAAAAAAAAAAAAAAGGCGGGAACATTTTAAAAACTTGTAATGAGACTGTGGGTTGTCAGATACTATCCAAATGGAATTTCCCCTTTCCACATCCATTGTTTGACACAGCATTACTGGGAAATAAAACCACTAAAACAAATCACATTGGACATCCTTTTCCCTTCACATGCCTCTTTTCAACAGCATTAACCCAAAATCACAGGAGTGGAAGCACTGGGGTGTCACATTGTGGCCAAGAGGACTTTAAGGTTCGAACAGCAGCGCTAACCACATGCTGTGGTAACAACATCAAATCAGCATTGGCAGACATTTCCTATCCGTCTGTCACACACACATAGTGTGTTTTTTTCTGGGTTTTTTTGCAACATGCTAATCTGGCTGTGGTCAAAATGAGCTGGGACTAGTAACATATGAGCCCACGGACTGCTTGAAGCTGTAAAAATGGGAAAGTTGTCTGAAAACATGCTAAAAATAGATAGCAGATAAGCATGTCCTTTGAAAAAAAAAGGCGTTTTAAAGACATGCATAATACTGAGGGGTTGTTCATTAGTATTTGCTGACGGATCACGATGATGTTGGAAGAGGGACCCTGATTTATCTTGAAAGAGGAGCAAAAAAAAATCTAGTTACCATTCTCATCTCAATAAAGTTGCTCGAGGTTGAAAAGAAAACTGAGGGCCTAATTTAAACATTTTTGCCCTAGTTAAATCTTTTGGGAAATGCCCTATCGTAGTCCAATAAAAAGGTTATAGCATGTTTTGGTGGAGAAACATCCATCCATTCATCCCCTGGTCAGGTTGAACAACAGGTCTCACACAGGTAATAATAAAGTAATATATCTTCTGGGTCTTCTCAGAGGTCTCCCTCTAGTTTCCCCCGGAAACTGTCGCTTCCAGCTGCTTATATCTGTAGCATCTTTCTTTCGGTCACCACGTGGAGAAATTTAACAATCACATACTATATTTTAACATACTGTATTTCAATTTCTCCACCACGTAAGTCACAGGCCAATTCATGGTTTACCCCAGATTATCAGAAACAAATCAGAAAAGAGATTTTGCAAGATGGAAAAAGCAGGAAAAAAAGACAGTGGATGCATGAAAGAAGACGCCATTTGATGACATTTGCTCCTCTCGGTCCTTTGCATATTTCATTTAATTTTGAATGCATAGCTCTCATTTTCTAGGAATGTGCACAACCATCGCCCAGTGAAATGGAGGATTGCATTTTACTAAAACTGATGCAAGGAACTGTTTTACAGGAGTGAAGGGATTTTAAAGGTTCCGGGAAGATGCCCAACTCCCTGTGATGTCAAGGTGAGCGACTTGTAGCCCTCCTGCTTTTAAGTGTTCTTGATTTTAAACTGAAATAAATGTGTGCATGGTTGATGCATTTCTTCAATTTCCAGTTTTTAAAATGAACAAAATACCTTGTTGAAATGCTTAAATTCTACGGTTATTCAACATGTGTCCATGTGCCATAGAGTGTGTCATAGATTAGCAAAAAAACATTCATATTTTATTCGATTTGAAATAATTTGTAGCATTTTGGAGAAACGTTCCACTTTTTCCCTTCATCTCAAAAGGCACAGAACATTTTCTGATGTTCATCTCTGATTCTCCTCCACTATGAATCTTCCCTGACAGCAGAAATGGAGCTGAGCTAAAAACAGAAAAACAAACAAGAAAAAAAAAATAAAAGAAAAAGACACGACTGAACCTGAGATGTGTGAAAATATACCTAAAAGAAAGATTTAAAAAAAAAGAGAAGAAAAAAAAGAAAGAATCAAAACCAAACAAACTTTTTCATGCATCTGTCTCTGGGGTGAAAGTTTGATGTAACCCTGTGTAATCTGTTCCAAGGGCGGGCACAAGGTCCCTCCATGCGAGAGTTTCTAATAGCAGCACATTAAAATAGAGCAGCTTTCATTCGCCGCTCAAGACACGTAGGACTTCTGTGACCGTGGGGACTTCAACAAAGAGGGCTGATGCAACCGTCTATCAAGATTTTTCGAGCCTTGGATCTCAACAGGTGACAACACGGCCTCTGCGGGTTGACGTGACGCCGCTTCCCTTTGCAGGTGATCTTGAAAAGGCAAAAGCGGGGCTGTTTTTGAACAGAGGAGCGCCTTTTAGCGGTTGTTGACTGCTTTTTATTTGACCTTTTTTCGGCTTGCATAATGTATATTCAGGGTAGAAAGCAGCCGTCGTCATTTACAGTCTCTTTACAGTGTCTGGAACTAAAAGGAAAAGCTCCTTGGTAGCTATTTGCAGATGTTTAGAGTAGGTATCAACAGAGACTATTCAGAGTTTCTACTGTGTCAATGTAAAATGCAAGCCAGAAACATTAAAAAATATCTGTTTTCACAGATTTTCTGTGGATAGAAACTAATATTTATTGGAAAACATATTCATTTATTGAGCTTTTTCAGGGGACTGAACTGATGAGATGATATGATCTGATGATTCCATTTGCAGGGCACCTTTTTACGACATCGTGTGATTAGAAAAAAACAACAAACTGGAATTAGTTCAGATGAGCTGGGCCCAATCTAATCAGACTATGTTGAACTTCTTTAATTTGTGAGATCCGTGCGGCAGAATTTTAGCAAACTGAAGAACTTAAAAGGCAAAATCAGTGATCTGAATATAACCAAAAGTACGGCTCATAGCTAGTTCAAATCACAGGACCAAAAAACCTGGTACCATGACTTAAATGGTTTTAGGAGCGTCATCTTTTCAAGAAACAACACTGTACTGCCTGCCCCCATCCAACGCAACGCCGTTTCCCATTGAAGGGAATTGTATTGAAGTTAAATATCGCTCTTGTGTTTAATGTTTGATTTCTGCCAATAAAGAGCTAATCGTCTTTTTATGGGAGCGTAAACACTGAGCATTTTAGGATGCAAGCGGAGCAATAGATTGGTTTGCTACCCTCTTTAACACACATTTTTTATAAAGTTCTAATGTGCTTCTCCAGCCTTGGCAGAATGGGAAAACTGTCAGCTGGCATCTGCACGCGGACAGGAATAAACACACAGCAGGATGCTCTCACACGCAGAGCAGAACACACACACACACACACACACACACACACACACACACTACCAGTGCCTGGTAACACGTTAATTCACAGAGGGTGGTTTTATATTCAGCACGCAGCTGTAATAAGAGAAAAAAAAAAAAACATATACAAACGCCACGCTCATTTACCTTGGTGATCTTGGGGTGGGTGCAACGGCTGTTTCCAGATGTGGCGTGCATCCAGCCTCCACCTTCAGCCAGCTGAAGCGGCAGGTGGGAGTTTCCTCCTCCGGTGCACTCCTGCCTCAGGGAGCACTTCTTGTCTTGAACGCACCACCCGCACTCGAACCGGGGGTCGGCTTTGAGGCACATGCCGCAGCTGTCGCGCAGCGCCCTGCACTTGTACAGGTGGGCTGGTTAGGACGAGAGAAAAAAAAGAAAAAAGGTAGTACAATTAGATCGGTGAGCTTTCGTATTAAATCTAATCAGAGATTGGGAACATACGCAACCTATGGGCTTTACATTCTAAGATTTCTTCATGTGTGTTTTCAGAGATGAGCCAATTTATTAGCCATGACCAACCTTTATGTCCCTCACATGGCGCCAAATAACCAACACGGGCGAGTAAATGTTGCTAGATGGGAAGTGTGACAAATGGGAAGCTTAAAATGTGGGTATTTATAGGGAATGCATACATATACGGGAAGAAAAGGGTGCTGACAGGTAAAGCTGCTTAAGCGTGTCACCCGCTAAAAACTGACTCCAAACCGTTGGTGGCGTGCTACGTGTGGTTAAAGGGCCGTGCAAAGCGGCGTCTCTAAAGGGGACGTGAAATCAAGATGACGCCGGAGCGCGTCCTGCCAGGCTCCCAGCCATCCAAAACCACAGACATCTGAATAAAAGAGATTCCTATACTGGCACCTATAGGTTTGGATTCAGGGGTTGCGGAAATTGAAGACGGCGGCTCACTGGCACGTCTTGGTTTGAAAAGGTTTGTTTGGGCTGTTTGAAGGATTCCTTGGGCTCATCTCAAAGTCACCATCACCACAGCATGACTGACAGAAAAGAGAGGCTAGAACACAGAGACACACTTCAACCTCCTCCTTCCAGTTGTTTCCAAACACTTTGTGGTACAGCTAATGCTCTAGAGTATTAGCTGTACAAACCTTTTTAAAGTATATTAAAGCTTTCCTATGGATATTTGGTCATTTGTCTTTCATTTAAACCGTGGGATGAATCAGAGCTGTGCCAACACATAAAATACAATTTAGCCTTCAACCAGTGTTGAATAGCATTGTAAGGTACAGGGGTTGGACAATGAAACTGAAACACCTCTCATTTTAGTGTGGGAGGTTTCATAGCTAAATTCGACCAGCCTGGTGGCCAATTTTCATTAATTGCACATTGAACCAATAAGAGCAGACTGTGAAGGTCCAATTAGTATGGTAAAAGCACATTTTTGCTCAAAATATTGCAACGCACACAACATTATGGGTGACATACAAGAGTTCAAAAGAGGACCAATTGTTGGTGCACGTCTTGCTGGCGCATCTGTGACCAAGACAGCAAGTCTTTGTGATGTATCAAGAGCCACAGTATCCAGGGTGATGTCAGCATACCACCAAGAAGGACGAACCTCATCCAACAGGATTAACTGTGGACGCAAGAGGAAACTGTCTGAAAGGGATGTTCGGGTGCTAACCCGGATTCTATCCAAAAAACATAAAACCACAGCTGCCCAAATCACAGCAGATTTAAATGTGCACCTCAACTCTCCTGTTTCCACCAAAACTGTCCATCTGGAGCTCCACAGGGTCAATATACACAGCCGGGCTGCTATAGCTAAACCTTCGGTCACTCGTGCCAATGCCAAACGTCGGTTTCAATGGTGCAAGGAGCGCAAATCTTGGGATGTGGACAATGTGAAACATGTATTGTTCTCTGATGAGTCCGCCTTTACTGTTTTCCCCACATCCGAGAAGAAGCGTACCACCCAGACTGTTGCATGCCCAGAGTGAAGCATGGGGGTGGATCAGTGATGGTTTGGGCTGCCGTATCATGGCATTCCCTTGGCCGCATACTTGTGCTAGATGGGCACGTCACTGCCAAGGACTACCGAACCATTCTGGAGGACCATGTGCATCCAATGGTTCAAACACTGTATCCTGAAGGAGGTGCCGTGTATCAGGATGGCAATGCACCAATACACACAGCAAGACTGGTGAAAGATTGGTTTGATGAACATGAAAGTGATGTTGAACATCTCCCATGGCCTGCACAGTCACCAGATCTCAATATTACTGCGCCACTTTGGGGTGTTTTGGAGGAGCGAGTCAGCAGACATTTTCCTCCACCAGCATCACGTCATGACCTGGCCACTATCCTGCAAAAAGAATGGCTTAAAATCCCTCTGACTCCTGTGCAGGACTTGTATATGTCATTCCCAAGACGAAGTGACGCTGTATTGGCCGCAAAAGGAGGCCCTACACGATACTAATAAATTATTGTGGTCTAAAACCAGGTGTTTCAGTTTCATTGTCCAACCCCTGTACTTTGCTATTGGCAAATTGTCACAAAGCCTGATTTTAATTTAATTTCTCCCTTTTAAATGCCAAAAACAACGCAAAGAAAGGCATAAAATAGTATTTTTGCACCAAAAAGGCAGCTTTTATAGAAGCATTAGCTGCAAAGTAGGTATATATGTTCATTGTTGGACTGTTCAGTGAGTCCTTAACAAATCTTAAGAATATGAGGGTAAAAAAGAAAAAATGTAAGTAGAATATGAACAGTATCTGTATAACTAGAGTTTATTTGATCAATATATATGAACTGTATCTGTAACTAGAGTTTATTTGATATCATATAAATAATATGTATAGCTATATTTATAATATTTAATGGTGCAGCTAGTCAGACATTTTTTTAAAACGGACGCTCAGTAGCTACAGAGGCTAACTGTGGATTCAATTTAGTCTCTATTGTGACTGACCATTGAATTATCCAAAAAATATGACAAAGGCACTCTGGCCACTATTTTCAACTTTTGCAAAGTGAAAAATAATTAAAAAAAATTTTAATGAACAGAAAGTTTTGTAACTTGTTCATTTAAAGTCAAGTTAAACTGACAAAGAAAGAAAAAGTAATCAGAAGTTTGCACGTCTATGAGCCTAAGAGAAACCAGAACGGCATAATTTAATGTTAATCACCCACATAACACCTAAAACCTTCAGTGGGTGATTATTACCACTCCGAGGCTCTGACGATGAGAAAATTCTGTTCCCACTGATAAACAGAGGAAGAAAAAACGTACAAGCCACCTAGAGGGATATCAGGGAAATTAATTCAACAGGTAATGTCTTCTAACGCCAACAGGGAATTGATAATTTGTTGTGTGAAAAACCATTCCCACAGCTCCGCAGAGTGGAAAAAGTCATTAAAAAAGAAAAAGAATAAATAAATTGATAATTAAATAAATGAAACCTCAAACAACTGAGAAGCTGAAGGAGCGGGAGATGAAAGGAAGTTGGGGGGTAGGGGGAGAGGATCAATTTTAGCTGCGCTTGTTAACAAAACAGCAACAAGGATTGTTATGAATTTAAAGATGATGCGGCCCCGAGAGGCCGAGGGGAAACACAGAGGCAGGGAGAGCGAGATAGGAGAGGCAGATCCTAAAAGGCAAAAAGCAAACAGAGGAGAGAGCAAAAAAAAAACCCCAGCAAATACTTAGGTTTTATGTTATTTGTTTTGTCATCTGTTAATCTGCATCATGATTATCCCATCTGACGCTGCATCACCACCACCTGCAGGCAGGTTGGCTTGCCGTCACACAGATTTAAAGCGATTCCAAGGCAGGTGAAGTGGAAGAAACACCTCGAGAATAATGGGAGAAAAAGGAAGAGTCTCCTCTCTCGGCAGCCAGACGGCGGCCGGACTTCAAAGCGGTTCCTTTCTCTCTCTCGTATCCATCTGCCCGCCTCGGCCCCGCGCCGGCGCGGCCTAATCTGATTAGCCGCGGCTCAGCTTAAAAGTAGCGCGGCGCTAATTAATCTGAACCAAATGAATGATTTAATTAACATTAACATCTCCACTTTACACCGGGGCCAAATCTGGGCCGAGCCGCTCTGCCTCAGCCGGATAATGCAGCTCCAAAAAGGCAGGGACGGAACAAGGAACAGGGATTAATATGGGAGGGAGAGAAAAGGAGGAGAAAAAAGAAGGGGAGGGTCATTTTGAGAATTGTTCCGAATGAGGACAGTTTCATAATCCATGTTTTATTGCGTATTACACCTTTAACACCGAGCCCGGCGCAGAATGGAGACACTGAGAGGGGTTTAGCGGGAAATAATCTGCAGGGTGTCCACGGGATTGTTCGTCCGCACCAATTAGATCGAAAAACGTGCGCCAACCGTCTGTCTCTGACTTCTTCAGAAGAACACACAGCTGGTACTGGATACCGCCTGCATAAATGATCAGCCACCAAGAAAGTAAAGTAGCAAGTGCTGCCTCCTCAAAGTCAATGGGAACATGCTCGACAAGTAGACGCACACCCACACGCGGAGAGTCTGAAACCGTTCGTTGGCTTCATGCCCTCCCTGCACCCTGATGTCACGTGCAAATCACTGATCGAAGAAAACCAACACGGCACATGTCGGTAGCTTTACCATTAAAAGTGATAAGAGCGTCACAAAAAATGAATTTTAGGGAAAAAAGATGCACCTTTAAGTAAGAGTGACCCGCCGTTTCGCATCGACCAAATACAGTTTTTGATTTTTTCCATGTGATGTTGCATGTAAACAAACTAAGCATATCTGTCAGGCCTGGCAACTCATGGAAATGATACAAAAACACTCGCAAGTAGGCTTTTTAGGCCGAATTAGTGGAGGGGAATTAAACACCTAAATGCTCATCATGATCCTTTTATCCCGATTTACCACGTGTTGGTAACACACATAAAGGAAGCAAAAATAATCCGATTCTTCCTGGAGGGCCTTTGCTGCGCGCAAACAGACGCACACTGAAAAATGCAAACCTCTTTCAGACTGTTGCATAGTTAGTTTAGAGAGGTAGTTGTTTTTGTTACAGTCACTAACAGGATCATTAAAGACGGAATTTAGTGCTTTAGGATTTGTTAAAGAATATATATGCGGGGAAAACTTCTGGTTTGACATCTGGGAAAAGTTTTTGGTGACAGCGAGTTTTAGTTTTGTCAGCCTTTGCATTTGTGATAAAAAACAATAAACTAGCCTTCAAACAATTGCTTAACAAAAAAAAACCCTGCTTACACTAAAATACTAAGGAAATTCACCTGAAAAAGGTCTAAATCAAGCAATGCTGTGCTGATACGATCAGAAAACCCAAATCCCAAAGAAAAAAAAAAACACAGCCTTGTAATAAAACAACAGAACTAGGTGATGACCAGTAAGCAGATCTAGTTTTTAAGCAATCTGCAAAATGAACTACAGGTCTGCTATCCATGTCAGATATAAAGGAAACCAAGTCCGATTAAAATGTGCGTGAGTTTAATATATTTACAAAAAGCAGGGGGTTAGATTCGAAATGGTTAGTTAATCCGAGTCCACACGTGTTCAAAACAAAAGACTGTATGACACACTGGAGACTTGCATTATCGTGTGTAATGGGACGTCTAAAATCGTTAGCCTCCACCACCCAATATATTACACTTGATGAAGAATTTAGATTTGGTAATTGTTTTCCACTACATGCACAAGTAGCGATTAAAAATAATAAATATCATCCCTCTAAGTCGCTTTCTGTTTTTCTTGATCAATCCCTTTATGCACATCTAACCCCCTCCATTATATAGAGCATTTATCAACCTGTCATCAGTCATCGCTCTTCCCTTTTTCTTCTGCCTATTGCTTTCCCCATTTGTTTGTCTTCCTGTCCGACATCCATCCCTATTAATTTCGGTGTTGGACGTTTGTTTGTTATCATCATCATCATCCATCAATCACTCCCCCTAACCCTCTTTTATCCCCAAGACAAGAATAGTGTTTTTCGGTAAATGAGCGGCACACTTTCACCTTTTCTCCCTGACGGCTGTCAAAACTGAAATTACAGAGTTCCGACGAGGGAGGGAATCTGCACACGGCATTGCTGCTTCGCAGGATAGACCAGTGAGTGTCTGTGGATGAGGCTCTACCTTGAATGTTGAAAGGGTTGTCGATGACGAAGTTTCCGTTCCAGACCACGGAGAGGTCGACCGGCAGGTCGCTGATGTCGGCGCCCTCGTAGTCGTACTGCAACCGGAGAAAGAAAAACACACAGACTGTGAGGCAAACCGTCGATTTCGTAATGGACTCGATTGCAAATTGGAAATTGTGTGTTTGCGACGCGGCTTATTTGCATAGTGATTGGCTCGGACTCGTTCACCACAGACGTTAATGAGTGCATAAATCGGAATTCAACCTAAAACCATGCGGGTTTCATAAACACGAGACGGGTTACAGTCCAATAGGTGTGGAGGAATGGAAACCCTGATGGGGAAATGAGGAGTTAGGCTGGGAAAAGACTGGACAGCTGACAGGAGGAAAATTGGGAGGAGGATGAGGATATGAAAAGAAGAAGAAGTAGAAGAAGAAGAAGTAGAAGTAGAAGAAGAAAAAGAAGAAGAGGAAGAAGAAGAAGATGGTCAGAGAAGTGGTACACTGACGTGTGAAAGGACCTTTTCCATTTAAGCATAAGCTAAGTGGTGGGATGAGGGGAAGGGAGAGATAAGATGCGGGGCAGAGCAAAGTGAAATTGGCATTTCCAATTTGCTCACTGACACACCGGATTTGGTAGAAAGGGCTCCACCGTCCCATATGAGGCACGGGGCCTCGAAAACGCACACTTACACACGTACACTTCCAATCTCAACTTTTCCAGGATCTACTCTGAAGGAGATCTGTCCAAACTAAAAAAAGACGTCATAACTTCCGTCTCTGTCGACTTTGATGACGCTTGAAGTCCTTCTACTCTCACATTAAACAGGCCCCGCTCTTTCATCTGCGTAACATCGTGAAATTAAGGAGCATCTTGTAACTCCCTGGAGATCCTTCGGCTGATCCGGTACTACCAAGACACCAGAGACCGAAGAACACATCTCCGGTTTTAGCCTTCTTACACTGGCTCCCCTATAAAGCCGAGGCTAAAATGATAAGTTCTCTTTATATGATCTGAAGCCCTCAGAGGCCCAGCTCCCACTGATCTGAATGAAACAGGTTGCTTTGCTCTCAGCGCTCTGCTCAAATCATTGATCTGTAAATTAGGAGGACTTGATAACTCGAATTGGGGGCAGACTTCAGTTTTCTCCGAGGTTCTTCAACCTGAACTACCTGTTAAGATTTCAATTTAACTAAGACTTCAATATCATTCTGACATAGTCCGTCATTCATTACTGGAAATGGCTATTCCCTTTGTCTTTTCTATACCTCTAAGCTTTTTTTTTTCTTACATTATCTTTTAATAAATGATTTGCCGCAACAAAGAAGACATGCAAACTTAAACAGATCTGTGTCATCTAAACCAGTCTGATTACCGATTCTACGTTGAAACAAATAAGGCACCGCATGGTTGTGGTGTTTTTACTTTAAAAAAAAGGATAATCTGGAGGCAAGATCTTAACCAGACCGGTTACCCACGAGCCAGACAGAAAAATATGAGACGCAAAGGACAATCCGAAGAGAAAAGAAGAATATAAACAAGAAGGGGGGGGGGGGGAAGGGACACATTGTAAACAGCCACGGGAGGAGGACTGTGGGAAGTCTGGAACTCTGTTGAGACATTAAAGAGACGAGGTGAACACTGCCAAGTGAAACCACAGGATTCCGGGAGGTCAACGGCTCCATGAGAGAGAGATTAAACTAAAACACTGAGGAGAAAAACTCTCCCCGCAAAGCAGAGGCTGACCGAACTCGCCGCCTTCCCACTAGTGCGGCGTGACCCTGATCCATCACACTCGGGGTAGGCTGCTGACTTTATTAGCATCACTATTCAGTCAAACCGCAGGACCCCCCACACACTACCTCTCATCTCATCTTTCAGTGGCCTGGCCCCCATTAAACTTTAAGCGTTTCGACTTGTCCGTCGTCACCGAAACACTGGCCGAGCTTGTTCTCCCGTCAGTCCCTTCCCACCCCGCTGCCCGCCACATCATGCTTTATTCATGCCGTCACATGATTTCAAACGCTGACACAAACCACACTACGACACTGTGCCCCCCCAGCCGCGATGAGCCTCCCCTCTCAGTCCAGCTCGCTTTCTGCAGGGGGAATCTGTGGCCGGGAAAAGTCGTAAGCTAAGCTAAAGCGAAGAGCCACGTTTGGGGCTAAGTGTTACGGTCAGTAAGCTAGTATGCTAGCATGCTAGCATGCTACGCTTCCAATAAGAATTCAAAAGTGAGCATAAAGCGGAGAGTAATGGAGAAAAAGAGAAAAGATTCCCAAAGCAAAACGGTAGATGCTTAATTAGGCAGTAGTTATTTCTAATTCCCTCTTTCTCAACCTTTGCATGTCTGTATGTGTGCGATTGTGGAGAAAAACAAAAGCATTCTAAATCCAAGAGGGTAATTCAAGTGCGGCCCATTTAACTGTTGCTATGGGTACAACTGATTTAGTCAGATATGGATTGGCAGAAGTCTTAATAAACAGTTTACCGCAGCTGTCACTTTTGATTAAGCGAGGCGGCCACATTAGGTTTTGAAGTCCGCCATTCTGAGTTCCCTCCAACTTTAGCTTGACTTTGGTAAGACATCTTACTCTATCTTATCTCGGTTATTTCTGTTTGGTTCATGCTCATTTCTTTTGCCCAAGGCAAATGTCAGTGTGCACCAAAGTTGACATGACAGCTGCTGGTAAGTTGGCACGCTTTGATTCTGTTTAGACCGGTTGTGCATCTATAGAAAACTCTATTAAATTCTATTAAATGTGTTCATGCATATTTCCCCCCCCTGCTCAACATCTATTCAAGCTATTCCCTTGGTTTTGGGGCACTCCAAACCAACCATTCACACTGTGGCTTAAACAGACGTGGTGAAATGAACAAATAAATCACAGAACCTGCAAAGATGCAGCCTATTCTTCTTCTCTCCTGTAACCCGGGGCACTGAAAAGTGACCAGTAAGTCTACCCTCCGCCTCTCATTGTAGTGCCACTCCAACACAAAACAACAGCAACCTTGTGGAGGCTCAAAAAGACAATGCCGAGAATAATCGAAGTGAATATACTTTGCCCTCTGGGACTCGCAGCATTCCATGGCCATCCGTCTTATAATTGCTCAGATAATTCAGTCTGGACCAAAGTAGTGGACCTGCCTGACTGACCTTACTACCTCCAGACACGTCCTTCCCAAACAAGTAAACCCACGTCTAAACAACCTTAAAAAGTGAAAGAAATGGTCACACAACGTCCCATTAAGTAGACCTTTTGGTAGTCAAATAGCACAAGTAACGAGTTGTGTTCAATATTACCTGCTGTTAGGCGAATTTGGCTTTAATGTGGAATACCTCCAGTTTTCTACGTGCAGCTTTTCATCTGAAAATGAGATCTTTGTACATCTGGGCAGCAGCTGTAGCGGTCTAGCTTTAACTAAGCCAATGTGCGATTCTGACCCGCTGAGAGAGCTTCTCCGGGTGTAAAAGTGTGCGTATGGCGCTGACATTTGCAGCTCTCGAGTTTTCGGCGAGTCGGTGACTTTTGGTGTCGCTTTGCTCTTAAAAAGCGGTGTCAAACACACTGCTGGTGGAAACCCCGGTAGGTAAAAGTTCCCCCCCCCCCCCCCCCCCCCCCCCCCCAACCGAGAGGCCCCCTCTGCTGGCCTGCCGGGCCTGACTTCCCTCCCCTGAGCGCCCAGAGCTGCTGGAGATGAGTAATCAGACTCATTACTGAAGCCTCTGGCCAGCTCCTTCATGTCACTGCATGTAATTAATCTACCTGAGACAACTCATAGTGCGGACCCCCCTAGGGAGGAAAGAGAAAGGGAGGAGAGGAGAGGAAAGGGGAGGGAGAGAGGGAGGATCAGAGGAGGATGCAAGTGGAGGACAGCTCATGGGTAGATAAAGGGAAAGCAAGCAAAGTGGTGCTAGGAGAGGAGAGTGGATTAGGAGGGACAAAAAGAAAGCAAGAAAGAGGAAGTAAAGAGAGGAGAGGAGGAGTAGAAGGAGAAAAAAACGAGGGAGGGCAGAGGGCAAGGACGGTTGTAGGGAGGTGGGGTTCAACGAGGAGGAGATAACAGGGCGGGGAGGAAAAGAGGAGGGGGAGGAAGTAAAAAGTGAATGAGTACAGGAAGGGAGGTGACAAGAAGAGAGAAAAGAGAGGGAGTGGAGTAGGTGTAAAAAGTACAAGGTGAGCACAAAGCCGTCCCTGGCCTCATTACAGTAACACAGCGGCCTGGCTCGGGTTCATTCGTTATCTGCTCCCGCACTCGTTTATTCTCCCGCTACATGAATCGTCTCCATGGATTGCATGTCTCCATGGATTGTGTGAATAGATATGGCTGGTGTGTGTGCGTGAGAGGGAGGGAGAGAGAGAGAGAGAGAGAGAGAGAGAGAGGGCGAGCGCACTGGGGTGTGCATGTATGCTTGGGGGTCCGAGGAACCGAAAACTGCCGATGTTAACAAAACAGAGCAGCTGGCAAGCGAGGGCGGAAAAAAAGGCAGAAAAACTGGGAGCTGTATGTGTGTGTGTGTGTGTGTGTGTACGCATCCATGTGCTGGTCACCAGCATGTAATTAGTCATGTTGACGGATACCTGAGTGTGTGTTAAAATACACCGCAAGCACACACACACACACACACACTGTCCCGACATTTCAATTAAACCGAATTAGATTCAAAAGGGGCTTTGTTAATCTAACAGTTAAGAAGTGGAACTTACACCAGATTCTCAAACGCCTGCCCCTCCATTGTAAGCAAGCATTGTATTTCTGAATAGGTTCTGCTTCATTATGTATCAGTTTTTACTTCACCATTCCTAATATTGCTCTCTCTTTTTTCTACACGGCAACGATTATCTCTCAGCAGCTTCTTAATTTACAAATCAAAAACTGCAACAGACTAATAAAACGCTGTAGAACATCAACACAAATGCACGGAAAATAGCTTAACACCCACACCCTCAATACTTCTGGCTAATTCTACTCGCTCCACTGCTGCAGTGCCACTTATTTTTCTACTTTTTTTGTTTAAATTCATTGTAACTCTTAACACAATTTAAATGAAAAGACTTCTAGAAATTCTATTCCAACGCGAGAAGAAAAAAAAAGAATAACTGTCAACTTTGCAGCAGGCAATTGAGCAGAAAACATGTTCACCGTGCAATGCAATGGATGCTATGCAGCATCTTTTGAGGATATCAGCACTGGTCCTCACTTCTGTCAAGCCAGACAAATCTCTGAGCCGTACGCAAACACAAACACACCGACCGGGCTCCTCAGAAGTGTCCCAGATGCACGGACCTGCGGCGGGGAGTTAATACACACTCCGCACACCAGCCTACGTGCGCCGGTGTAATAAATCATGTAAAGCAGGGCTCCCGCTTGCTGCTGATGCTACAGTCTCCGTCTGCTCCACATGATTAGGGAGAAGATCATGTGGAGAATCTCCATATGTCTGCCGCGCGCTGGGTTTCCAAAACCCTGGGGAGGGTTGTGTGGGTGTGCATGTGTCTTTTTCCATGAGGGAACCAGCAGGGATCCGCGCAGTTCCGATATCCCGGCGTAAGAGTGTGCGTAAGTGCTTTCCGCTGTGCGTTGTCCTATGAATACTCCAGCGTGCACCGACGCATATTGCAGGTCCCCGGTGTATTCGAGCATGCAAGTTCAGTGTTTCGGTGTTCGGTGTTTGGTGGGGGGGGGGGGACTAAATAATGCACAAGAAGACAGTAAGATTGAATGGATGAGTGTACATCCACTGCCGGGCTAATTTTCTCGGTGATTTATTACCCTCCGCTAGCCCAGTCACAGCCCGCTGTGATACATATACATACACCTCCCCGCTGAGAATACCGAACACAATGGTTGCTGGTGTGCAGGCTCTCCATCACAGACGGATTGCCTGTCGATTCTCCTCCTCAGCGCTAATGTTTTCATTCATGCTACTTCGCACACGTTACCAGGTCACGGGAAAGCGACGGCCATATTTACTTTTGTCACGGGAGGAGCTCCACTTTCAAACATATAAGCCTCAAAATTTGCCAAAAGAAAGACCTCAAACAACTGCAAAGAAGTAAAAGTCAATCAATCAATAGAAAGATTCATTTTCAGTGAGATTCTGTTTTTGCATGGGAGCTTTAAAGCCTTCTCTTACGCCTATCTCTGTTGTTCACAATTCATTACCAGCCCATAGCAGGTAGTCGTCAGACATTTGGTTTTTAAACGACAAACCAGGACCAGATGTAACAAAGAGATGGGGAACATATCGGAGTCGTACCTGCCAAATTGGAAAGCTTTCGAACCAATCCCTAAAGTCACCAGAGCTCCACTCGCCGTATCTCCACTTCAATTCAATCTCAGCACGTTTTTCACGCGTCATGATTTCCTTTTATATTCGCATTAGTGTCATATTCCGAATAGATTTCACCTCCATCTGTTTCTCCTTCATTTGTTAGATTCCCCTCTCCTAGGCCCATCTCCCCCCCCCACCCCACTGTGTCTTCCTTTACATTTCTCATTCTTTCTGAGTTCCTTCCACTCGTCCCCGTCACATCGTCACAGTCTGAATCTAATTCCCACACCATCTCGTTCCCCATCTCATGCTTTCCTATTCTTCCACTTTGCCGGGCTTTTCCGTGCACATCTGTGTTTACACATGTGTGTGTCAGTCTACCCAACCGCTGCAATTCATCAACATTCTATCTACTTAATTGGATCCTCTAACAAAAAAAGCTGCAAAAATGTGTTGAATTTCCTATTTTTCCGGTCCCCCAAAAGAGAAAAAAATGGAATTTTAGCAGCATAAAAGGACGCAGACGGATGGGAAATGAATGCACGTGCACACGTGCGTGCGGCAGAGCATTCATTTGGTTTTGCTGAGGAAGGTCTCTGTCCTCCAGCATCAGCCCCCCTCAGCAGAGGTAGTAATGAATGTATCAAACGCCGGGGATGAAAAACACACAAAGCTATTTCCTGGGATGAATGTTGTCTTTTTTTGGAGACAGGGGAAGCTTTCAGGTCTCGAAATCGAGAGGCAACTATTTACATGCAATCTAAAGCTGCGGTCTCTAAGCAGAAGTTTGAGCTATATCACAGCAACGGGCAACATTCCTTCCGAAACCGGTCATTAACGGTTTCAACTCGACGTGTGGCCCTTTTTTGTTCTTACTGCTCAATTATATTCAAAAGCCTTTTCAAGTTGCCACGACGTGGAGGACAAATCCACTGGCGCTGGCCTGAAAGTCAAGTTGAAAAGCGCAGCCGCTCACACAAAGCTATTTCAGAAACACAATGGACTGAATATGCACAATTTACCTTTTCCAAAGCACTAAAGAACAGTTGGATCCATCATCGGGATCTGGACATGAACTTCAATAGCATGCCCTGGAACTAGTTTTTGAATTACTGCTCAACATCAGAGGCGGACAAACTTCCGGCATCACAACGATGGGGCTCAATATTCTCTTTGTAGGGTTGGAAAACAGCAAGAAAAATGCCTTTTGAACCTGAGCTGAGGCGGAAATCAGGGAAATGATATGCAGCATCAGACAGGTGTGCGACGGACAAAAGCTCCAAAGCAAACACACGTTTTTTCCTGACAAATTCAAACCGCAAGGACTAAGCGGGCGTGATGTTTTTCCTTCCTACCGTTGTCTTCTGACACTGGATGCTGGAGCTGTTGAAGCGCAGAGCCGGGACGCTGTGAGTGCTGCCCTGGATGTGGAAGATGCACTCGTAGTTTCTCTGTCCCGACTGAGGCTGGGGCAGGTTCTGAGCCAGCAGGGTGATGGGCCTCATTACTCCGGCGGGGATGTAGATCTGGGTGGAGGGCAGGATCTGAGGACACTCCTGGAGACAAGCAAAGAAGAACAAACTATTTTAGACTCGACAGGGAAATAAAGAAGTGGAATCCAGACTAGAAATAACCAATATCGCCTCTTGAGTGGACAAATATATAGAACTCCAGCATTGAAACTGTTCCTTATTCTCATTCCGCTCTAAAACAATTCCCACAGATTATAATGGATCATTTCTCCTTTTTTCTCTCTACAGCATTGAACCACACGTGATGCTTTTCCACATTCATTGCAGCTTGCTTTGTTCTCCTCATGACATCAGCCAGCCTAAAACTCTCATTTACAAATGATCGGCACTCATGAGGATCAACTCTGCTCTTTATTAAATGCAGAATACTAAATGAAGCGATGAATTGTTAGAAAGAGTTCAAGCCTCGTATTAATGAGGCTTTTATGGATATTAGGTTATGTTTCCGTCAAAAAGAACCCGTCGAAGAATATTCTTATTCTTTCTGCGAGAGCAAAATGGAAAGCCTGGGGCTGCATCACTAAGGGATGTGGACAGATTTAAGGAAAAAACGTCCAATGGATTAGAGAGAGCCGTGAGAGGGGGGTTCAGCACTTCCAATCAGCTTCTTCTTCCTGCTCTTTCCTCAAATTGGCCAAACGGTGTTTTTATACTATACATTAACTGAAGCAAATTGACATGCCTAAGAGGGCTCTCAGCTCTAAGTAAATCAAACAACAAGAAGGAGCTGTCAGCTGAAATCTGTGTTCCCAGTGCCTCAGACTGAATTTTGTGTTTCAAAATGTTTGCGTCTGCTTCAACATATGACACGTAGTTACATCATGTCCATGTTTGAGGACTGCAATAGCTTTACACCCTTTGGAGCATCTTAGTATACTGAATGTACACAAAGATTCCCCAACTAGTTCAATTAAAATGCCACATTTAACAGCACGTTACTCACAAGAATGCGCCATAAGAGAGAACGTTACAATTCTCTAGTAAAAGGCTAAAACTACCAGATCTAACCCTCATCTGGACATATAAACCACACAGGCGTCTCCAGATTGCATCCCATGCCAGGTAAATATTTATCTGCACAATGACAAATTAGGGGCAATTAGAGGACGCAGCGTGCCATTTTTTTTTAGGGAGAAAGACCTTAAGTTAAGCCATACGATCAGTTTCAGACCAACAGTTACACATAATTGAGCACCAGTAATGTTCTGCATATGATGTAGTAAGATAGAGGGGCATTTGGAGATAATGGATACAGGTTATCTTCCTCATCAGTTCAGAAAATGCAAACACTAGCAATAAAAAAAAAGTGTGCAAACTGTGTGAAACAGGTCATATAGTTGTGCTTCAGGAAATTGTGTTTTAAAATCCATTGATGTAAGTTTCTTTCCGCTGAATTCTTAAGAGAAATGTCAAACATGCTGTGCATTAAAATGGAGCAAACATATAAAATCTGGAGCATTTCGCCCTGGATATGAAGGAACTGCTTAGTTTTGCTTTGATTTCCATTCAAACTCGTCGTTTCCCACCTGTCACCAAGACTGTTTAAGCACAAAGGTTAAACAACTGAAAAAGAACACCCAATTCAGACTAACGATCCTTAGTGATGAGATATTTGATCATTAATGTAACTAATAATTTGATCAAATCTGTGTCCTATTGGTTCAAGTGAGTTTTTTCTTTTCTCCACATTACAGAGAGGGGAAAAAAGAAAACAGGAACCAGAAGACTGACCATTTTCACTCCTTTCCTGGGTGGAGCCGAGACACAAATGAGAGAGGTGAGAAGCCACTTTAGCTCAATCAAATGCGGCCCCCTGACTAGTTCTCCAAGAGTTTGTGGTCCCAGCCATTGTAAATATTTTAGCACGATCAAGCATCTGCTCCGAATGCGCGCGGACATCCTGCCTGGCTGCCAGTCGCACACACATACGGCACACACATGCTGGGACAAATTCACATCTGTGTTCCCCTCTGCTCATCTAGTTCACTGTTGCTTCAACACACACACACACACACACACAGACACACACACAGACACAGACACATTCTTCTAAGGGCTGTTCCTTATTAGAGATGCATCACAGTCGTAATGAAAAGCACAGTGCTGCATTCCTCTGAGGAACATGATAGTATGCACACACACACACACACACACACACAGACAGACACACACATTTGCCTAAATATGCACACAAAGACTTCCCTCACATAGGGCTTACACATATAGTACAAAGAGACACAATTGCATAAACCCATAAAGGAAAAAAAAAAAGGAGAGATGCACAAAAGGGGGCAGGAAGTGAACAAAAGATTCAAAGCAAAGGATTGTGGGAGCTGTTTCATTAGGAGCAGTGACAGGTGTCAGAGCTGAGTCTGCATCAGATAGCGGAGCGGCGCTTCACAATGGAACACAACAATCTGCTTCACCTGGGGGATTCCTCTTATCCCCCCCTTTCTCTCCTCTTTTCTCTATTCCTGCCTCTCACCGTTGAACTTTTTTATATTCTCTGGAGCACCCCTCTCCAGCATTTCGCTCTCATTTAAACCTTTTCCTGGTCTTCTTTGTGTGTGTTGGGATGACATGTAACTCTACCTGCCGTCATATGTCTTTTTTCTTTTTCCAGAATACCTTTTCTTTAAGATGCATACAAGGATTTTTGCGCAACAGATACCTCTCAGTACAGGGTACTCGGTAGAAATCATCCACTAATATTATCATCTTAAGATCTTAATTAGCGACGAGTACTAATAGAATAATTGGATGAGAAAGAGGTGAAGTGAGAGGCAGGGATGGAACAATTTAAGGAAGCAGGGTCTGATGAGCTGCCAAATCGTTTTTCTTATCAAAACAGATTAGAATTGAGGGGGTCGAGCCCCCAACCCAATGTGGAACGGGGGTCCTAAAGAGCTCTCATCTGTGCAAACTGATTCCGTTCCATCTAACACAGACATGTGTTGATATGTTAAATATTAAATCTAGCTTAATATGCGTAAAGTATTCGTAACATACAGAAAATGTAATATGTTTGCATTTTTCTCAGTAAACACACACACACACACACACACACACACACACACACAGGGATGGTAGGTTAAATCTGCCTGCTGGCTTTGTGCAGTAAACGAGTGCTGAAGCCTGTGGAGTGTTTTACAGTAGCCGTGGGGCTAAACACACATATTCAGTGATCAAAGGAGGGAGGGTAAGCCTTCAGAAAGAAATTAGCCTGGGATCCTCTGCCTTACTAACAGCCTGAAATCTCTATCGGGTCTCTGTTCGCTTCCTCCAGCAACCGAAGGCTTGCACACTGCACTCCACTGTGTTACAGTGCTGAAAAAAAGAGGTTTTTAACTAAACGGAGGCCATTGGGTGATCAAACTGGAAAACAAACAAAAGTTATCTTCTCATTATCTTCTCATAACACCAAAAAAGACCTTCGACCAGCTCGTTGTCACTAGGACAAAGGTGGTGGATCCACCCATCATCCAGACCTCTCACCCTTTAATCATTTCGACCTTTCATCCTTTAATCATTTCGAATTACAGTTAAAATCACCAAACCCAACGTGGAGCGTACAATTCTAATCAAGTAAGATTAGAACATCAGCTTCTTTTGTAAGATACATTTGGATCCAGCAGTGGTGTTTCTAAAACGAAGGGATGTTGTAAATAATCTGCAAGTCAGACTGACAAAGCCCTAAAATTAAGTAGTGGCAACAGAAGAGAATTAGAAACACAACCAGAAGTGTAAAATAAAGCTGCTCAGTTGTTGTCGTAAAGTATAACGTGGAGAAAAAAAGGCCTGAGCATCAGATCGGTGCAGAACTGACACTGAAGTCTTCATCTGTGCTCGTCTGTGTCTCTTTCCAGTTCAGGCCCCCGTAACCTGAGCTGGCAGTGAACACAGCTTCGATTAAAAGGTTCGGATATGAAAAAGAAAAAAGGCACAAACCCTGCTTGGGGCTTAACTTTGGGATGCGCAAAAGAAAAAAAAGGATCGGATTGAACTTAGTCCCGATTGAAGAACAGCAGGCTTATAGGCTACAGCTGAAGCAGTTGGTTAGTCATTTCTGTGCCAGAGTGCACCGCAATGCATAGGAAAAGTAACGACTTATTAAACATGAACCCTGAAATGTGATCTCTGGATTTCACATATGTAAAAAAAACAAATAAATTTAAGAAATGTGAAAAAAATAAGAAATGAAAAGCTGTAGAGAATCATTGACTTGGGGTTTAATTGAGAGCACAGACTCCGTGCACATGTCAGTGTTTCAGTTGTTTGCCTTGAACAGTTCGCTCAGGATATCGTCAGTGGTTACATAACTCAACACCTAAGGCTTTAGATGTACTGGTTTATTTTCCAAGGGATCAGCCACAGATTAGTTTTCCTATCTCAAACTCCTCTTCTGCACTCTATAAATCGGCCTCACATTTGATCTTCCCTCCTTACCCCCCCCCCCCCCCCCCACTGATCTGGTCTCTACCTGCCCTGCAGTTTATTTAACCAGGAGGATGCCTGGAGTCATGAACTCCAGCTATCTCGGATGCCCTGCTGCATTTTCATATTGACTTTTCTCCTCAACAGCCCCCCCACCCCTCACCATCCCCCCTTACTCTGTTATCCTCCTCCTTCGCTCTTCACTGACTCGTGGGAGATGTTTTAGGGGGTAAAACACTTGAAACACTGAGCATGCCATCCAAACAGAGGTCGATGAGACAGGGAGGAAACATAACAAAAAATGGACGCCGCGCTCACAGAATCAGGACTGTGGACTGTGACTCCAGGAACACGACTGTAAAATCTATTAGGTTTACACATGTGAAGGATGAAAGGCAGAGAAAGAAAGTCTATATCTAGATTCGGCTCCGATTCGTCTAAATTTTCGTGCGTTTTATCGGCGTTCTGCTTTCTAATTCTCTTTCATCAGAATGGAGACTTTAGATCTTCAACGGCAGAAGAGATGAGGGAATAGTTCCGAACTGGTCGTTGGGGCCACCTCGCAGGGATGTAGACAACCCCCCGAATATGATGGATGAGGTAGTCTGTGTGTGTGTGTGTGTGTGTCTGGGGGGGGTCACCACAGTGTGAAGAGTCCCAACGGATTAGCGTCACAGTCCAATGAAGCATTTCAGAACGAAGGGGCCGAGACCCCATCGACCGGTGTTCTTCCACAAACTCTCACACACACACACACACACACACACACACACACACACACACACACAAAAGACACACACACGCAAAGACACACGCAAAGACAGAAAAGGACCCGATACAATGACCACACGTCCCGGGAGAGAGGCACCGAGGAAGAGTCATCTGTTCGCCACCGTCTCGGTTTTAGACACTAATACAGCGATGCCCTTAGAGAGCAAATTCGACGGGAAAGCAACACGCTCGCATGTCAGATGCATAATGGATCGCACCAGTAATCCCAGCAGATCTCTTCATTCAGTCAACACGCAGACAATTCACGCGGCTGAATACACACAGACCCGCGTCCCCCTCTTCATCAACAAGGTTTTATTCACCCGCGCAGGTCTGAGGTTTATAACCCACGGCAAATAAAGGCGGGTCAAGATGAGAAGAGAACGTATCGGGGCATAAATCAGCACCGGGCATTTCCTGTGCTGTACTCTCACCGAGCGCTGTCATGTCTTTTATATCAAAACCTCTGAAAGCAGGTTGATTGGAGGCCAGATGTCAATAAATATTTATCAGCACTGCAGTCGTACTGCACACTCGCGTGGCTCTTGTTGGTGCAGGAAAAAAAAGAAAGAAACTGTTCTATATGTGGACTAACCCTGCTTTACATGAGGAGTAGCTCTTTCTGTGTAATATCCCCTGGCCTTTTCGAGTTAACTGGATGTTCTCCTCTCTTGTCCGGCGAGGATTCATTCACTTGGCCCCTAACAGCAGAACTCAATCTGAAGAAGTTTTTTTTTTTTTTTTTTTTCCTGCAGCAAAATGTCCAACTTTGTTCAGTGGTAGAAAATGTAAAGAATGCTATTATTAAGCAGAACAATCCATGAATCATGTGGCCACTGTGTTATTTTACTAAAATGAACACCAATCAACATCAATTACATCAATTATTTTTCTATTTTGGAAAAGAATCCTCAGAGTGCGACAAAGACAAAAATAATGAAAGAACATTAGAGTGAAGGGAATCTCGGGTCTGACAGGTGGAGGTGAGACGTTTTAGATCTCCCACCGTCCCTTCTCACTGAGGTGATGCAGAACTGAGATGTGCATGTGCCAAAAGACTTTTTCTGAGGACTTAGTGGAGAAAGAATTAGTGATGTGGAATTAATGACTGTCCCCGATGAGAAGCTGCAGGACACACTTGGAATCACACGGATAACATCCGTCGCACTTTTGATAATTCTAATATGTTCTATCACAAAAGGAGAGCAAGAGTTTGGTCAAGGAATCCTTCTGAGTACAAAGCCTGAGAGGGGGTTTGCACGAAAACGGGAGGGTGGAAAGAAAATAACTGGGTGAAATGTTCCTTAACAACGAGACAACAATAGCTTTATTAATCTTACTTGTGTTCCAAATGTGACTACCGACGGAACAGAGAGTCTTGGCCTGAATATCTGCAATCAGCATTATCTGTTATCCAGTGGCTAGGGAAGCCAAGGCGCACGAGTGGTTGCCAACTGTGTTTCATCAGGCGGCGAGAGCCCGGTTTAATGATGGCTCCTGCTCGTCCCATGAATCTTAGTACAAATATGAACTGTAAACGCTAAATGCCTCGCGCATTCGCCGGGTTGACATCAACTAGCGGGCAGGAAAGCCATCGAGATGCAAAATGATGGAAAAAACATTTTTTATAGAGCAGGTTTGGGCAGGTTTTGTCCAAGAGTTGAACATCAAACTGTACAAAACACTCTGTGTGGAGTGGGGCTATTTACCTCACTGACCTCTCCATCGCACGTTTCCATTAGAATACTGGTGCCCTGTGCGCTATCTCTGATGACCCAGAGCGATTGTGCGTCTAATCTGGATGCTATCAGGCCCGGATGATCCAAGAGGAGGATGCAGAAGATAATCATCGGCCAGTGGATCGATAGCAGTCTCTAAAAATGCACAATCTGTTAGGGAAACGTGTGTCTGTGTGTAGGTCTTAGGCTGACATAGTGGATACATGACAGATAACAACCGAATGGCTTCACTAAGCACAGCCCCGTGCTCTCTCTCTCTCTCTCTCTCTTTTTTTTTTTTTTTCACCCCGTAGGATCAGAATTTGATGAATTTCGTTTCATCTTAGCGGTGGAAAATGATAAAGTGCTCTTCGCCACATGGGAACCAGCCAAAAACAGACTCGCAGCCTATTTCAGATTGTGACCTAGTGAATAGTTAAGAGACTTCTGTGTCCCGACCAAGAATCGGCCAACGTTTCCAGGCAGCATTAAAGACGGAGACGAATGTACTTGCTTTCTTATAAGGAATGTAAGTTTATTTCTTCCATTTAGTTTAGTTGTTAGGAGTCCCTTAGTCCCAAAGATCTTCGGTCAGGAAAGTTTAAGTCAAACATAACATGGTAAACTTAACACCAAAGAGACTCCAGTATCTGGTATGCAAATCCATTGAAGCTAGAAAACTTCTGAGAGAAATCCCTACTCTTAGCGAAACCTGTTCATTTTTTCCCCCTTTTTTTTTTTTGTTTTAAATTCATGACTCATCCCCTGTGCTTTTAATGCATTTTAACAAGAAAACTTTTGATCTATTTTGCTGAAATGAAAGGAGCTCCTCAGTGGTAGTCTCAGGTGGAGGGAGGGCAGGCACCCTGTCGCAGCAGACTAGGAACTTTTTTATTCAATAAAGGGCACTTTGAACTGTGCTGGAAGCCTTTTGGAGTGTCCACCCACTCTTTGCCGCCCTTTTTGGGGAGGGGGGATATGAAGCGAGATGGCTGAAACAGTCAAGATGAAGGCTGATTGCGATTATGCACCGCAGTGCTGCTTCTCCCATAATGTATGAATAGAAGGCTACCAACGCGGCTTAATGCGAAGAATTCTTCCATTTTGCTTTGGGAAATTTGCAAGGTCGAGCGTATAATTCTGATTCAACTCAATAATAGCAACTTCTTATCTCTTCCTCCTTTCTCCAAGACACAGGCTGCGTGACATCAGGGGTAGAGGGTGTGACTGCTGAACTACTACCGAACTACTTTTTGACTAAAACAACTCAGAACAGTACACAACTGCTTTGCAGTGCACAATGAGACAAATTCATCTAAATTTTTAATCTAGGTCATAAAGTTGTTACAAACAATAAGCTCCAAATTGTATTATATTTCTGCTGAACTGCAAATCTGCAAGAGTTAAGAGTGCAATTTCATGAAGTTTCAGAGGAAACTGCTGTTTATATGACAGCTGAAGTTATAAATTGCTTCTTAAGATTTAAGAAGATAATAGTATATATATATACACTATATTGCCAAAAGTATTTGCTCACCTGCCTTGACTCACATATGAGCTTAAGTGACATCCCGTTCCTAATCCATAGGGTTCAATATGACGTCGGTCCACCCTTTGCAGCTAGAACAGCTTCAACTCTTCTGGGAAGGCTGTCCACAAGGTTTAGGAGTGTGTTTATGGGAATTTTTGACCATTCTTCCAGAAGCGCATTTGTGAGGTCGCACACTGATGTTGGACGAGAAGGCCTGGCTCTCAGTCTCCGCTCTAATTCATCCCAAAGGTGTTCTATCGGGTTGAGGTCAGGACTCTGTGCAGGCCAGTCAAGTTCATCCACACCAGACTCTGTCATCCATGTCTTTATGGACCTTGCTTTGTGCACTGGTGCACAGTCATGTTGGAAGAGGAAGGGGCCAGCTCCAAACTGTTCCCACAAAGTTGGGAGCATGGAATTGTCCAAAATGTCTTGGTATGCTGAAGCATTCAGAGTTCCTTTCACTGGAACTAAGGGGCCAAGCCCAGCTCCTGAAAAACAACCCCACACCATAATCCCCCCTCCACCAAACTTTACACTTGGCACAATGCAGTCAGACAAGTACCGTTCTCCTGGCAACCGCCAAACCCAGACCCGTCCATCAGATTGCCAGATGGAGAAGCGCGATTCGTCACTCCAGAGAACGCGTCTCCACTGCTCTAGAGTCCAGTGGCGGCGTGCTTTACACCACCGCATCCGACGCTTTGCATTGCACTTGGTGATGTATGGCTTGGATGCAGCTGCTCGACCATGGAAACCCATTCCATGAAGCTCTCTGCGCACTGTTCTTGAGCTAATCTGAAGGCCACATGAAGTTTGGAGGTCTGTAGTGATTGACTCTGCAGAAAGTTGGCGACCTCTTCGCACTATGCGCGTCAGCATCCGCTGACCCCGCTCCGTCAGTTTACGTGGCCTACCACTTCGTGGCTGAGTTGCTGTCGTTCCCAAACACTTCCATTTTCTTATAATACAGCTGACAGTTGACTGTGGAATATTTAGGAGCGAGGAAATTTCACGACTGGATTTGTTGCACAGGTGGCATCCTATCACAGTTCCACGCTGGAATTCACTGAGCTCCTGAGAGCGACCCATTCTTTCACAAATGTTTGTAAAAACAGTCTGCATGCCTAGGTGCTTGAATTTATACACCTGTGGCCATGGAAGTGATTGGAACACCTGATTCCGATAATTTGGATGGGTGAGCAAATACTTTTGGCAATATAGTGTATATATATATATATATCCCCGCGACCCCAACAGGGAATAAGCGGTATTGATAATGGATGGATGGATGGATGGATATATATATGTAGGTAAATTGAAAATGATTCATACTTTTCTATTTAATTCTCAATTTAAAAAATAACTATTTTCTGCTTTCCCTTACAGTGATTTGTGTTTATTTGACTGGCTGGATTTCATGTGAGTCTGTTCATAATAAGAGATGGTGGTCAGAGTCACTGTCAAGCACAACAGCATCATGCCAATACAACAAAAAAAAACAGACTTATTAGGTAATAAGTGGTCCTATATATTCATACTTTGCATGACTAAGAGTCTGTGAGGAAGACATTTTTTCCATGTCAATTCATCCATGCTTCAACGGCACAGTTTAGTTTCTCTGGCTCTGTTTGGGTTGGGATTTTTCCCAAGTCCAAGATGTTACTTGCAACATTGTAATTAGATCATATCTTTTGGGGAAAAAAACATACAAGTTATTACTTGTAATAATAATCTAATATCCAGAGTTTAAAAATGAAAGGACTGAGGAGAACTGACAGTCTTGGTAGACAGTCTTACCTCAGTACAACATTCAATTGCTTGATGGCCAATCTATTCATCCAATGAGACAGTGAGCAAATTGAAAACTCTTTTAAAAAACAGTACTTTTAGAGCAATAGTGGGATGAGGTTCATTAAGCCTTTGACATGTGGGAGAGGTTAAGGTCAGATAAGATAAAGAAAAAGAAATACACAATTTCAACTGAAAAATGCATCAACAAGTCAATCAGGCCCAGTTTACATTGCAAAGGTAAGAAGCCTACACTGCTGATTACGTAACTATGAGAAAAGCTATTGTTAAAAGCAAGTAATAAGCCAACTGATTGTGTCATATTGTTATATTCTGAAAACTAAAGGAAATTATGCAGATCTAATGAAAAAAAAATCAAATGACTTTCAGCCGTTCGATATAAAACGGATTCAAAGGAATGCAGATAATGTTGGATTGTGAGCTTGAAACGATTAAGTCGATACTACAAGACATTTGTGGTGTCGTAACACTAAAGTACCCTTTCATCTACTGAATGGTGAGAAACATCTCTTGCATTCTCGTCCTCCTCTCCTTTTATCGACTCTGGCTGTCTTCTTCCTCCTGTTAATGCACCTCCCTTCAATATAGATGTCCTTAATTCCTCATTCTGTCACTGCCCGATTTCCCGAGTGAAACCTTACAGTGAACATCATTTTCTCATATCTATTTGTCATTCTCTTATTAAAAAAATAAAATAAAATAAAACTGCAAACTCAATTCCATGACTATTCAAATGGGTATAAAATAAACAAAATAAAAATCACCAACAAAACGTGTTCACAATATAACACAAAAAATATATAAAATGTGAAGGGGAGATGTAAGAGTTTAATAAAATATATTAGTTTATCTCTAAATTGAAGAAAAGTCGGGCTGGGGGCAACAACTGCATTTCCGAGTGAGATAAGCGGTCAGACACAGAAACGGTTGGAGCAACATGTTGGAACTTTTTGGGTTCAATCAACACGTTGCTCAGCATGAAAGAGCACTTTAGAGAGGCAGAGTCTCTGGGGTCTACAGATAAGCAAAAGCCCTGGCCTCTGAGAAACGGTAGAAACAAACTGTGAAGTACTTTCATAAAAATGTTGGGACTTTTCATCATTCAAACTCTGTTATATCACCATAAAAATCTGTGAACAAAGCCTATGGTACGGTAAACAAATGCAGGTTAAAGCTCTATAATGCAAAGAAGAAGCCAAGGCCCTGCTGTTCTCCCTGAGGAAGTCAAAATTTGTGCTGTGCTCTGATAAACTAAAACATTATATTCATTGTGGAAATCACAGACCACACATCTGACAGACTAAAGAAAAAGAGCTTTTCATCAAAGGCCTCCAGATGGCGTGGGGTGCGTAAGTGCCTATGGAGCTGGCAACTTGCACATCTGGAAAAACACCATCAGCTCTGAAGGACATATGCATCTATCAGAGCAACACGAGCTCTCGTCCAGATGAGATCCTTTTCAAACAAGTCCTCGTGGCGTTGGAGTAGCGGAGCTCAGGTGCCGGCTTGACCTGCCAGCAGTCAGTTTGTTGCATCTCCAAACACGGAACATGAAGACATGGGACGGTTAACAGCGAGAGCTCTGTCTGGATCAGACAAGAAAGGGGGCAACATTCCTGCCCCAAAGGTCGAATAACCAGTCCCCTCTGTTCACAGATGTCCACAATATGGGTTTTCAAAAGAAGAGGAGAAACTGACCCTGTTCCAGACATTTGGCTGCCATCAGATTAAAGATGAGGAAAAGGAAAACGTTCATATTTGATTTACTTCTACTGTTTTACTTTAACTAAAATGCTTATGGATGAGAAATGCTAATGACTGCATTCTGGTTTTATTTCCATTGACGCAGCGCTCCGAGCTTTCTGGAACTGGGAACTGAGCCTCCATTTCACTACGCTTGTTGACAAATTGGCCTTGAGCAATTTGGACAAATGCATTGTCCAATCTGTCCCCTTTCCAGCGTGGCATAATTAAAACCAGCACCCTGACACCAAACTGAGAGCACATATAATCCAGACATGTGACCCTCCTCATGTACAGTAATAGTTAGACACACATCAGGGCCTTTTTATGCGTGTCCAGATTTTATGTTTTTGAAGAAACATAAGCCTCAGGGACATGCTCCAACAAGTTTAAGAGCTTTTATTTAAAAAAAAAAGATATGTTTATTTGCTTTCTGCATGCTTAGTTAAAGTAATGTCGAGCTGAAGAGACAAGATTAAAGATTTAAATAACACATGTCAAATTCTGAAAAAGCGAATTACACATTAAGGAAAGGTCGCACTTTTTTTTTTTTATATGAAACTTCTTCATCGAACGATATTGTGGCTCGGCTTCTCCAGCAACTAGGCCACTGCCACACTCCCTTCGTGTTTTTCTCGTGGATGCTCCACCTCTCAGCTCTCATCACGTCCGTCTCTCTCCATTAAACACGGCAATGATCAGAGGGGCATCTGGAGATGCATCTTTAAGCTTTAATACACTTTGAATAATTCAAACGCGTGTGCGCCGCGCGCGCACACACAACAAAAGCCACACCACAAAAATGGGCCTGTCGGAGAGAGAGAGACCCCAGCCGGAGAGACCCAGAGGGAGAAAGGGAAGCCAGCACCCGCTTCAGAGCACGCCAAGCTGGGCTCCTCACAGCTTTGTACCGGCAGCCCGAGCTCCAAGCAGCCACGAGCGTTGAAGAGACAGCATAAATTCTGACACCCATAGCTGAGAGACAAAAGGAGAGGGTGTCTGGTTCCTGCTAATTGACTTGTTGAGGGAATAAGGGAGCGGGTTAACAAGAGAAGAGAGAGCTCAATAGGCTAGAGATCAAAAAAAATGAAACGCTGTGGAGATGCGAGCCCTTTCTTCTTTCACAGGAATAGGTGTTGAGAAGGTTTGCCCAATGGCTAAATATCAGTCAGCCGCAGCAGAAAAAACCTCCCTCCTCTGGAAACATCCTGTTTTGCTTGGCACGGTTTTATCAGAGGGTGATCCGTTGGAGGCCCTGTGGGTTGCAGAGGAGGCTCCCCTGTGGATCCGGCGTGTTCCGGCGCGTCCCGGTCGGATTAGGGTCTGGAGATCGATGTCTCGGGGCTCCGTGCTGTGCTCCTCGAGGCATTTTCTGAGCAGGACCTCTTGCCGCGGGGGCCGCCGCGTGTGCCGGGCCTCCATTGCGGCTCATTTGGGGCGAGGCGCGCTAAAGTTAAAGCTAAAAGCGCTGGGACAGTGAGGTTTCACAGCAGAACGGGGCGAATAACGAGAGGATCGATGCCATTAACCCATTGGCTGCCAAAGACGTCTATAGACGTCTTTTATGTTTTTCAACGCGAGTGGCTGGGGGACGATCTGCTAAAGCTTGTCTGTAAATATCAGGGTTCTAGACAGAGTATGTAGTAACAAATTGACCCTCTAGGGGGCAGTGCCACTTTTGATGGGAGATGAGCATAGACTGTAGGCAAATAAGAAAAAGGTAACGGTTCGCTATGAGAGAACATGTCGCCGGTGAGGCGCAAGTCGAGGAAGAACGGAATAAGGTAGAAACATTTTTTTTTCCTGATGAAAGAAGAGAGTCTACTCTTTCTTTTGGCGTGTTCGGTGTTTACATAGTCATAGCACAAACTATTCTGTGGCTCTTGAAAAATCAGTCAAAATGCTCCAAAAACTCTGGCAGTATGGGACTCTCTGTTCTGAAAATGGCTGGCAGTCAATGAGTTAACGTCAGCGGTTGGGGGTTTGTTGGAGGACGTGCGCATCTGTGTGCACGTGACTCGACAGGAACATATGACCGTATGACCAACTCACCCATCAAGGTATCGCATCCTACCCAATTAGCAGGAAGAAAGCTAACGACGATCCACATATCTATATTCACCCCGTGCACATCTGGAGCCTAAAACAGCTCCGGCTAATGATAATTAATGAGGCTGGGCTCAAAAAGCTGCCTCTATTTTTTTCAGCGCAACGGCAATGTATCACAAGTCCACCGTCCCGCCGTTTCGCTAAGTTTAAGGAGGTCGAGCCGTCAGTAAAAAAGGAGAGAGAGAGGATGAGGGATGGGGGGATGAGAGGGAGGGCGAGGGTCAGATGATGAAACAGGAATAAATTACACGAGCAGAGGAACAAAAAAAAAAGACAAGGACAAAAAAAAAAAGACGGTTCATACCGGGGTTTTTTCCACATATTTAAAAGGTCAGCTCCTCAACGGTTAACTAAACAGATTTAGAGCAGATGATGCAGAACCGGCTCTGGCACATTAATGAACACTTCTTTTGGCAGATTCAGATGACTTCACTCGGGCTGGAGTCTTAATGAATACATCACCCTGAGAATTTTTTTTTTTTTTTTTTTACCTCCCAGCTAAGCATTCCGCAAACACAGATAAGTAACAACAAAAAATAAAGAAAAAGACAAAAAGAAAATCACAACCAAACACAAAAGGGTTTCAAGTCAACATCGACGTAAGGCTGACACAAAAAGGACGAGACGCGAGAAAAAAAGCAGTGATAGATGTCTACGATAAACAGACTCAGACAGTGTGGAAAATGGGTTACTATACTAAGACCTACTATCATTTAATCCTTTAGGCTTCCACATGAATAAAACGCCTGTATTAGTGTAACCCTTACAGGGCCGGGAAACCTGATTACAAGTTCCAACAAGTGTTAGCGTTAGCTACTGTTTGTTTTTGGGAGTTTGCGTTCATATTGCTATTGGCGTTACATATTCCAAAACAGCAAACAACCAGGAAGCCATATTTGGTTAACATCACCTCGCATCAGGATCGACAATTAAACCGCTGCTGCGCGGAGCATGAAACAAACAAAAGGGAAAAAAGAGAACAAAGTTTTCTTTCCTATCACAGCTCACACCGGGGGAGTTCATTTGGCAGATAGCTCCTGGCTCCGCTGTCAATCATGTGCGGCATTAATTCATTTGTGGGACATGAAATATCCTCGGTGAAAAGCAAGCGCATGCAAAATGAATGAACAGCTTAATTAACAAGCAGGCAAATTGCAATCGCTAAAAAATATATAAGCGGGCGGGTTGTTGACGAAAAACAAATCCGAATCTGGATTTATGCGACTTATTTGTCGGGTTTCTGTTAGTGTCGGATTTTTGTTATTTCCTTTAATCTAAATGAAGTCATCTGAACCCACCGGCGGGCCCAAACTCGGCCGAATGGGCACTGCCGGCCCAACGCCGGGTTCACCGGAGCTTGGCGAATTTGTTTGTCTCTGCATTTGTTTGCGCCGGTGTCTGTTTCTCTGATTGTTTGTGTTTATGCGCTTTTTCTGTTGATGGCCTTCTCAAGTGTTCCTCCGACTCTGGCAATTTTCTGCCTGGTTGCCCCTAATGTGCTTCTCTGTTTATCTGCTGTCACAACACAGCTGATTTATACATATTTACAAATCCAGGAAGTGACAGGGGAAGAATTACACTTACCTTAAAAGGGAAAAAAAAAAAAAGATACATTAAAGGTTGTCTGTTTATACACACAGGGAAGTAGACATGGATATTTTACGGTTTGCCTATGTCGCATATTCACAGATATCACAGGTTTCGATCAGATATGAAGTCAAGTCAGCCTCAAGAAATATGACAAATGCCTTTGGGAAGATAAGCAGTGTAGTGTAAATTCAATCACTTAGGCAACTGACTGTTAATGACACAGGGGGTAACTTTTTCAGGCAGCAGTGATGGGCAATATTGCCTTTAGCGGGGGGGGGGGGCGGCCAACTGGCAAATTGGAACAAAATCAAGACCAGAAAAGATAAATTTGTGACTAAGGAAAAAGCTGTGGGCCTAAGTGAGCATGTGCACGGCCTCAAAACGCTACCTGTGCAACGGGGTGGGGGCGAACACCTGCATCCATCCCCGAATCCCGAAGCCGTCTCCTGGCAGGCGGCCATGTTAATAACAATCTGTGTAAGGATGTGGTGGATGAGGCAAAAAAAAAATATGTCTGCGCGCGTCTATCAATATTCAACAAACCCGTGCCGACATTCAGAGTGTCTTAGTAACCATGGCAACATCTGCATCCGAGGATCGGTGGTGGGGGAAAAAAAATAACCAATGATTTGGTGTGTTTTCTTGAAACAAATTGAGGTCGAAAGTCAGCCCGGAGTGTTTACAGGAGGGCGCAACTTCAGGTCTCTTTTTCTGCCCCTCCATTCTCCTCCCTGAGTCGAACGTACACAGACGCACAACTACTGACACATTCCAGTCGCTCGCGACTTCAAAACACACGTTTCACTTCCTCGGCGTGTTTTAAAGATGTGGCTGAGGGTAAAAGTCCTGGTACACACACACACACACAGACACACACACACATATACAATGTAGTATACAAACATGAAAAAGCACAGGAAACTCCCAACATATGCAAACAGAGACACACACATATAAACACAGACCCACCTCATGCACGCCCACCCACAGAGCGCCCCGAGTTGCGCGTTTTTTTCCCCAAATATGCCCTTTTCAACACCTCAGTTTTTACTCAAAAGAAGGATAGAGATACTGCTGGCAGTAAAGAAAAGAAGTCAGATGAAAGGTGTGAGGAAGCATCCGTCATAACGTCCCAAAAAAATTCACTTCGATGTCTTTGTTTTGTGGATATTAAAGCAAAGGTGAGGATTTACTGAGGTCAAAGTTGTTGTTTTCTAGTCTGTCGGGGTAACCGGCATCTAGCAGAATTCGAGAAAAGTTCAGCGAAGCAGGAAGGGCTGCGGAACCCAGTCGGCTTTCGAGAAGTTGAGGGGCTTTCATGCAAATGTAACATTTGGGATGGTGGTACGTGTTTCCATTTGCATACTCATCCACCCCGACTTGTTTATAAGTGAATAAATCCGGCGCCGCTCGGAGTGCAACAGCTGCCGCTGGGCCACTCACGGCAGCACTCATTCATACTCTCACACACAGAAAATCAGATGCTACACGGGTCCCAGCTGCACCCGTGCCATTACTATGCGACCATCCTCGCTCACAATGTGCACGATCACAGGCACCAGTCGTTTAAACGGATTCACGTCTGGCTTTGCGAGGCCGTGTTTCGGAGTCCGGCGTTTGCGTGTTTGCCGCGTTTCACGCTCACCTCCGAAGTGTTGACCCGTCCTTCCTGGAAAGAGCAGTCGCTGGCGTCCTGCGTGCACATGTGGCGATATTTACACCAGTGGCAGGGGAAGTTTGCGTTCACGCAGGACAAGCACCTGGAAGCAAATGAGAAAGGGAGAGAGAGAGAGAGAGAAATGGGTCAGGGATTAAGTCTTTAAAGACACAGGTTCATCGTCAAGAGTAAGAAATAAATGCTATTGGGGCTTTTTTTTCCCCCCTGTAGTGGTCAGATATGCTGCGATGGACTGACACCCCCCGACCTCGGACCCTACTAGGAATAAGCGCTATAGATAATGGATGGATGGATAGATGGACAGGTGTATCCTGCATCCCATCCATTAGAGTAGCTGTGACAGGTTCTAGCATGATTTCAGACCAGAATTGGACTAAATGTGCTTCGATAATGAACGATTGTCTACACGTTTGGCATCCCAACTGATTATCATAAAGGGAAATTATAAAAATAAATTTCCCAAACAGGCCCGAGTGTGTTGAATATGTTTTCCTTAAAACAAATCACATTTAGGCGTGAATAACATGAGTTGTGAGGGAACCTGGTGCCACACGCTAATAACTCCTGAGATTCTTTTTTCACTATAAAGTGTGAACAGCAAATTCAGCAAATGCGACACGTTTGACTGCAATAGGGGTGGGAAGAAAATTGATAGGACAGAATGACAGATGACCGTGTCCTCCGCAGGGATGAAAACCCAGCTACCTGGACCAGAATTCTTTCAGATCGCGGCCAATAGGCTGTGCTGGACCAGCTGTCAATGGGATCCAGAAAGAGTGGGGAAACAAATCAAAAGAAAACCTTCGGTGCGGGGGTGTGAATCACGCTCTGTCAGGCCAAGCACAGACATGCATCAGACCAGTCGCACAAAATCAAACGTTTATGGCCAAATCTCCAGAAACCATATTGGAATGACAAGTATAACTACATTAAGATTTTATTCCTGCTGTCAGCAGGGCCGAGGCAAAAGCTAAAAAAAAAAAAAACTAAGAGAGAGCAGGAAGGAATATTTGGCAATTCACTTCTACCTTATTCTCCACGCTTTGAGGCTTACAGTGAACTAAGCTGGCAGGCCAAGATAAGCCTGTTTTTATACAAAATTCCCTTTTTTGTGGTCTTTTTTTTTTCCTTAAGAGTTGAGGAGTCAAAATGAACAAACATACTTTCAAATGTGAACAGCACAAAAACAAGGCTATCATGGAAACCCGAGAGAAATAAAGGGAAAAATGTTTACAGAGGTAATGGCTATATTAGAAAAAGAAGAAGAGTCCTTTCCTTTCTTTCTTAATCTGGAAATTCCCATGTGTCGGCATATTAAATCACACAGATACACAAAAAAAGCTACATTAATAACAAAAATAAATAGACACTAGATAAAAATTTAGATTTTTACAAATATATGACATTTAATTTAAACATTAAAGTATGGCTTAATTTAGTCTCAAATCTCAAACTTTACATAGTGCATAAAATAACAGTTTCTGTAAGTACTTTGCTAGACAACAGTCTTCAAAATCATTCTCATAGCAGAGGAGACATTCAAGATGAAAAATGAGACAAAGAGAAGGCAAAGTTAGACAACTGTTATGATGACAATTGTTTCCCATTTAAAGGCTTTCAAGTTTTGACGTCACTTCTGAGCAAACCATCAAGAAATTGATCTCAGGAGAGGTATTTTTGATTGCTTATTATGTCATTGCTCTGTGCTGCTTATTCGCAGAAAACTCAATCAGTGCTCCTATCACAGCCACAGGCCCTTAAAACCACCTGATGAACTATTTGTCGGGGAGTTGTTTTTTTTTTGTGGTGAGCAGAAAGAGATTTGAAACTTAAATGACATGTTTGTCTTGCTTAATGCTAATTAGATTTGTAATTGAGGAAGTTATCAGCCTGTTCTGGTCATTTAGTATTTCTTAATCCTGATAAGAAGCAATAGTGGACACAGTAAAAGCTCACCGTGTTGAGAACATCACGGTACCAGGCGAAAAGACACTCAAACTGCTACCCTGTAGCTGATACAGTCTATTTCCTGGAAAAACAACAGGACAAGAACTTTCCAACTGAACCGGATAGACTAGAACTCGACCCAAATCCAGAGAACCGATGCTAAGGCAGAAGATAGGGAAGGAAAACTACCCTTCCCATCACAGTCTCATCGTTTGGCTGACAGCAGTCTTTGAGAAGTAAAGTCTAAAAGCTCTGGGGTTCAAAATCAGGAACCGAAGGACAGTTGCTCAACCACCCTGCTGCATAAGGAAAACAATTCAGAGCTAAAAAGATCTAAATTCCCTGGGTTCATGTAGATTTTGGAGGGTTAACTCCTAAATTGCTCGTATAGGGGAAACAAACCGATGTCCGGGGCTCTACATAGGCGGGGATTAGCCACTGAGACTTAACTGAACTGCAACGGAGAGCTTTCCAATCAATGCCAGTGGATTTCCACGGGGAGAAAGGGTGGACTGAGGTTATGCTAACAGTCTGGTGTTTGTTAGCAGAAGCCGGTGAGCCAGTTCCTCCTCACTATTAACCTCGGGCTTTATCGATCTGGTCGTCGGAGGGGGACGCGTGCGCGCACATTCACAATGACATAAGACGAACGTACGCACACAAGCTGTCGCCCACGATGACACGGAGGCCTTCCTCCGGGTCACCTGATCAGCGGACACTTGTCTTACAGTGGAGCTGTCAATGCCCGGACGACTGGCTTGAGGTAAGTGGCCGCGTTGCTGCAATGCGGTCAATAAAACCCCCCCCGCTATTTAGCAAAGCCCGGCCACAGAGCCAGGTCAAACGCCTTTTCATCTCCTCCGAGCTTTTTTTTTTGTTCTCGCAAAGGCCGGATCGATGGTACAAAGCCGTTGATATGCAGGCGGGCTTAGACACAAGCACAGACGAAGGGAGGGAGGGATTATATCCTTCATTAATTACGGTCAGAGTTGATGAAGTCACAAATTTAAGCCGCTATTGTTTCCTGGTTAGCGAGCGTTGGATCTAATGCCCATCTAAAGATGCAAAGATGTTCCCGTCTTAATAAGGTAAATCAGCCAATTGTTTCATGCTTAAAGTTTTAATAGTCTCATCAGAGAGAGAGAGAGCAAAAGCATGTTGAAAGAAACCCGAAAAACTATTGTTTTATACCCTCCTAGGTGTCTCCTAGTCTCAACTGTGCTGGGCTTACAACACGAGACCGGTGTCCAAGTTTGTCTATAAATAGGAGTCTTTGTGTTTTATCTAATAAAGCTTCAAAGTGAGCAGCGATAAGCTGATGCCTCATTAACTTATACAACATAGGAGCCAATTGAGAAGTTCCATTCTCAGCGGGGGGGGGTGCTCAGGCTCATTACGAGACATTATTGAATCTCATCACGGAAATGTCCAAAAGCTGTGAAAGTGTGAGTCTCAGCCCTCAGTCTAATTAAATAAGGCCGTGTTCACTGAGAATCCGAGCAGAAAGTATTGCCACAAAAAATACACATCAAGCAACGGTTATGTAATAAAAAAAAAAGAAAAAAGAGGATGACTCTAAACTGTTTCCCACCAGATGAATCCGAATGTTATCAGTGGATCGGCGATGGCGGTGAGGGTGGGGGGTCGCCTGGAAATGCGAGCCGTCTGAGGGCTGAAGTGTGGGCCGATCCCATCCCCTGAGTGCTGCTTTTCACTGCATAGATTTCAGCGCCTTTCATATTGTAATGGTCATGGTGGCCCGAAGCTGGGGCGCTAACCTTTTAGCTGTGTGGGACGCATTATTCCCGACACAATGGGCGCAATCTCTGTCTGGTTTGCTAACGCCGCTTTTATTTTTTTCCGCCTTTCCCTCTCCATGCCTCTCTCCGGCTCCGCGCTCCGCTCTTCCCCTCCAGCACTTTGCCTCCTGTTTGTTTTCTTCCTCTCTTTAAAGATGCATTATTCCTCCTCCCGCATGCTCAATTAAACTATTCCGAGCCTCTTTTTTAATGCAAATTCTTAATATTGTAAAAAGCGTATGTAAATAGCTCTCAGCGTAATTTTTGCGCTGCCAACTCTGTGCCTTCTGTCTCCCTCTGACTGTGCGTGCACCTGTTTGTGTGTTTTCTGTGTGTTTGTGCGTCTGTGTGTTTGTGTGTTTGTGCGACCGGTGACGCCGGTGCGGCCCCCACCTTCCAGCGTGTTGCGCGGAGTTGTGTGAAGTTGCGCACAAGCCCATCTGGGCGCCCGCCTGCAGGCAGCCGGCTGTGTTACTGTACTGTACTCCACTGTGAGTCTGCCAGAGATGTTTAAAGTACTGGAGTAGAGGAGTGGAGTAGAAGTACAAGTACTATGTAAAAAAATTTACTTGAGTAAAAGTAGAAGTATTCTTTCAACACCATACTTAAGTGGAAGAACGGAAGTACTCAATTTTTTTTGTACTTAAGTATTGCAAGTAGAAGTAGAAGAAGCAACTGTGTATATTAAAAAAAGGCAGTCAAAAATGTAATAGATAGCCTATTGTTTATATTATTTCAAACGTGTGAAAGGCCATACAGGTGTTTACAAAAATCAGAAAACTACATCTGCATTAGCAATCAACAGCACTTCATCTACTATTATTTATTATTCCAGTCAGAATCCTGAGCTGAGCCTTTGTGCTAGCATGTAGCATACAGCTAGCCAGCTAGGTTAGCTTTGGCTAACGTTAACATACAGCTAGCCAGCTAGGTTAGCTTTAGCTAACCTTAGCTGCCACGTCCTGAGTGAACAGGGAGAACTGAGCTAACGCTTATTTACTAGCTTATATGTCATTGTATTTTCTAATTTACCTTGATATGCTTCTTCAGATTAGATGGGGAATTTTTGAAGGCTATAATTAACAATCTTTCGGGAGGCTTTTTTTTTAATAGGCTATGCTTGATTGTTCAAATCGCCAATGAGGAGCCAGCTTCACAAACCGTGACAGAGCTATCTATCATTACGTTTACATTTCAGTAACGAGTAACGATTCAGCCCGTGAAAAATCGATCGGAGTAGAAGTATTGAAATAATCAAAAATATGTAGTGGAGTAAAAGCTTCTTTACAGCCGGGGTCAAAGATTTGGAGGTCAGAGGTGACGGTGGAAGGGGGGGAAGCGGCGTCTAATATGTGGGCTCGCGTTACATCTGCTGCCGGTAGTTTTACAGCCTTGCCGAGCCCTATGGGAGCTGACAAAGCCAATATAGACGGCTTTAACAGCAGCGTGCCCGTTTACGCAGCAAAGAGGAGATTCCTGGGTGGGCAAATTAATAAGAGGCATGAATCAACACGCCCTGTACAGTACACACACAAATATTTCAGAATAGGGAAACAGGCCTTTTTTACGGTTAATTTGACATCGAGCCATACAAAGGTCCACACACACTCTTTAAAACACAAAAAAAAAAAAAAAAAAAAAAAAAAAACGAACAAGGCCTGGAGGCCCAGAGAAGTGGCCCAGGTGAGCCTTTTTTCTCTCCAAGCCCACTCCATTATGACCATCTCCGCACAGACAACCCCGGCTAGAGCTAATTAACCAGCTATTACCATGCAGATATATGCAGGGCCGAGAGCAGAGTGCAGGCAATAAATGGGTCTGATGAACGAGAGAGTGGCGAGGAAAAAAGAGAGAGGAGGCGAGAGAGGGCGGAGAGAGCTGAGAGAGGTTGGGATCGGGGGACAAAGAGACAGGAAAAGAGCGGAATGAGACGGACAAAACGAAGGTGGGGGAACAAGTCAGGAAAAGAGGACCTTGGGGGCTGGAGGAGGGCGGGGGGGGGCGGGGAGGGGTGTCTGTATTATTAGCTGCAATGATGCTCATGAGTAAATAATTAAAGGCGACTGTCAAACGGACAATGACAAAAAAAGAAATAAATCTATTTTTGGTTTCTAACCGTATCTGCATTTAACGCATTGACGTATTTGGTGTTCACTCAACAGGTACGTATGCAACGAAAAGGAAAGAAAGTCCTTCCTCATCGAACATACTGCAGATATCATTTCAGGTGTATTGATACCTAATAGGGGATGTGAGTCAGCGCGAGTTGGAAGAGACAAGAGCGAGCCGGAGCAGGCGTGTGGAGGCAGTAGAGCGCTCTCCGGCTTCCATGAAGGAGCCATGAAGAGTCATTTAGCCGATGACATTTTATTTATTTCCATTTAACCTTTATTTAACAAGGCAGGACAATTAGGAACACATTCCTCGTTCATTATTTGGTTGATCTCCCTGCTGCTTGTTTTTTTTTCCTCCTCGCTTTGTTCACGCACAGATGAAGATCCACCTGGCCGCCGTGACTATCAGGGGTCGGGTTAGTCAGATAAACACCGATTTTGCGGATGAAACTTTGGATAAAGTGGACGCAAAACAGATCACATTGAAAAATAAGGGCTCAAGACCAAATTGCAAATGAGGGAAAGCAAACCACAAATATATCTGGTGGTATATTCTTAGTTATCCAGGTCATGGTCATCCTATGAGTTTGGGTACTCCTGTGCGTTAAAAAGCAGATGATTTCTGAGACCAGTTTAGTTCAAAGATGTTTTTTCTGGTTTAACAGACAGCTTTCTTGACTCTTGTCTCTAAAATCCTGTGTTCCCTGACCAAAATGTGAATGCTCATGCCCTCAAAACGTAGTTCTTTATCCTTGAGATGAGTGAAGTGAAGCGTATTGATCAGAACAGCTTGTGAAGTCATTAATGAGTATCTCTTGTGTAAAGGTCTGTGCACCCCTGGGTGCTGCTGGCTTGGCAATACTAGTGTTGCTTTTTTGTATAAGTCTCTTACATTACATAAAGACTCACAAGCACGCTGTACACAGAATAACTCCACTGTAACTACTTTAATTAAATATCGCAGCCCTTTGAATTGGAAAAACTGCTATTGTGTTAATCCCATTTTAGAGCTAAACAATTATTTCTCTATTAGAAAGTAACAAAACAGCTAAAGTTAAAGTGTTAATCACTTAATTTCTTCATAGTCTTCTTTCTTAAGTAGTCGACTACTGAAATAAAAACATGTAAGAACTGCTTCCAAACCAGTGAGCAAATCTGTATTCCTTCACTTCATTTGGGGATAATTAATTTCCAGGGATCATGACTGACATGTTTTAGCCCCCCATACTTGGCTGCTCTTCTACGTCTTGCATGGATAGCAATCGATTTATTTTTTTCACTCACCAGTAATCCCTTCATTGCTTGAGATTTAATTAACTAATTGATTTATTAAAAGCTTGAATATATTGACTACTGAATAAGCAGAGGTTGCATGCTGCTCCCTCCATTTGCCATTAATTTCCTTACTTTCAGGCCAATAATTTAGCACGACTTCTTCTGGTAAGGAGGTTATTTCACACATTTGTTGATTATCGCTTTCCACTGCGATACATCTTGCTGCATGTGTAATATCCCTGTGTCTAAAAACTGCTCTCCGGGTAGTTAACTTCAGGGGGGGAAAAAAATGGAAAGTCGGCAGATTTCTGCTCCCTTTTCCCCTTCACGCTCAACAACAAACGCTCAACTTACGACTGGTGGACGCTGCAGTTGTAGAAGACGAACAACACGCTGGCAAACTTCTTCCCCGTCTCCTTCGACTTCAGGTACAACCGTATTACTCGCTGGTCTCCTGGACGAAAACAAGCACAACAGTCAAATAATGATGAATAAGGAATGTTTCTGTGGTTTCATAGTCTTCCATTTTCCATCGACCTATCAAAAATAGTTGAGGCAAGATGTTTTATGACCTCAGGGTCAAGTCCAGTCTAACTGATCGTATCACTGTATTTCTATATGGGAATCATAGTTTAACAGAGTGTAGTCCATTTGTTTGGGGCACTGGTTTCTTTTTTTTATTCTGAAATGTTAGCAGTTTAATGTAAAATTTCTTATTTCTTCAGATAACAATACATGCGCAGCTTGTGGTGAAAAAATTGGAAGAAAAGTTCCAATAAAAAAAAGAAAGAAAAAGGTTTTAGCTATTAATGGAATAATAACGTGATGAATCAGCAGGTGTCGACTAAGCTAATCACAACAATAGGTCTCATTAAAGAGCAAACATTTTCTTGTCCCATGCAAATAGACGTCCGAATAGCAGAGTACCAATTTGTAAAAGTACGACATCCAAAAAACCGCTTCATGGCGCCCAAAGCTGCAGTTCCCCTGAGGTGAAGTGAAGTGGATGAATAAGTTTGCTGGTCAAAAACCCCTCAGAAAAACATGTTTTAACCTTACTTTAACTCCCACGTTCTAATTTGATTCAGAACTGTGCATCGTCAACAAATCCTGTCCCGGATCTTTAAATGGCTTAACGATGATTCTGTGTGTTTGTGTGTTTTGTGCGTCACAAAACAAACAGATCTACTTGGCACAATTTGCCGCCACCGAAAAAGTTTCGAAGCGTTTCGATGTTTTCCTTTTAAAACGGAACAGTATAAGCCGCGGATATAAACAGCCGTGACATAACAGCTAACAGCTTGCCCACTTGTGAAGATTATTCCGTGGTGTGTTTCCAGATACGGGGAGAGCCTGGGAAAAAAACGAGACTTTCAAAGAACCACTCCGGTGAGGACGTATCCTTGGCTTAGAGAAAAAGCATCTGAAGTGCTACCAGAAGATTATTTCCTTTGTTCATCCAGATTTGTCTATAAACAAATGTATTTATGACTGAAACACAACTACCCACAGCCGGATGTCTTACCTGGCACTGATCGTACCCGCGGCTTTTTGAAAAGAATCTCAGCTTTCAAACTGGGGACTGCATGTACGGTTTGTTGTGTTCGCTTCAGTACAAAACTGCTGACTCTGCCAGGGGAGTCAAAAAACTGCGAGATTTTTATTTATTTTTCTTACATTTCACAAAGGCCTTTATCCAAAGTGACTTACAGGAGAATACACCTGTAGACAATGTGGGGTTTAGTGCCTTGCCCAAGGGCATTTCAACACGTGGCCCTGGAAAGCCTGGAGTCAAGCCACCGACTTTCTCTCTTTCTCGGAAGCCAAATCCCACTTGCCTTAAGTTCATGTTACTCGTGTTTCTCACTTAGTTTCACTCATCAAGTCATTTTCATGGTGTTTACCTTCTGTATGGAGTAAAAAGTAAAACGGGTTTAACTCGCAGTAACTGCAGGTGCTAACAGGAGCCTCAAGGTGGGTTACTTAAACTGCTTTTGCTATTGGGAGCGATTTGGCAGCTGCAAACATTCTCGTGTTAAAAATTTACAAAAAAGATCCCAAAAGGAGGGGGAAAAAAATCAGAGTGAAAGAGCATAGTGAATCCCAAATATCTATAATAGATCTAAATTATAGTGAAATCGGTCAAGATCAGGGGAATCACATGGGGTCTAAAACCCTGAAAAATGTGAATTTCTTCCCTTTTTTTCAAAATTAGATGGCTTATTTTTTCATATCGAGTTTATCAGCTCTAGTATTATTTAGAATTATTTACTAAGATTTCAATCTCGATCATTAAAACGGTTCTGAAATGGGCGTTTGGCATTTCGTCTGATGTTTCCCTCACCCTGGTCTCGTGTGATGGGGGCAACGTCTTTCGTAGAGGGAGAGAGGCAGAAGATCCGTCCGCTGTAGATGCGGCCTTCCGTCTCCACGTAGTCCTCGAAGGAGCAGTTCACGCCCGCGGACAGACTCGGCACGTTCTGAGCCTGGAGCACCAGCTGAAGACGGAGGACGGAAGGCAGAAAAAGATGAGGTGCGGCAGAAAATTCCAATCAATATTCTTCATTACCGATGCCCCCGCGGCCGAAATCGCTGCCTAGAGATGAGGATCGCGGCTCACTTTTCAACCCTAACTCAAAGTGATGGCCAGTGATGACACAAGTAGAACTTTTAGCCAATATCATTTGGTCGTAATTGCGTTACTTTCCCTATCCGTCTCAGTGCGTGGTGCATACAAAAACACAACGGTGAACCGGCAGCCCCGTACCTGGACTTCGGACATGGTGACGGAGACGGTCTCGGGGTGGACGGACAGATGGACGCACTGCTCGGCTCGGCTGGTGAAGCGCTGCGGCTCCTCGGCCCGCTCGCAGCGATCCCTTCTCGAACATCTACCAAACAAGATTAACGACAGTCACGTCGCCCATTCAGAAGCCTCCGAGCGTTAAATTCTGATTTGTTTTTTTGTTTAAATCCATATTAATCCTGTTTACTGGCTGTCCTTGTTTAGGTAAAGTACATTTTTCTTTGTTCGTTACCCCCGGTGCTTCTCAATTTGGAAGCATAAATTCACTGCCCCTCATAAAGTTGTACACATCCTGGGTTGTTTAGAGCGTGGATATGACTAAATTAGCGATGCTTTGTATTTATTGAGCAACCTCAGGATGCTGAGTTTGAGGCAGAGAGCCTGTTTATCAGGGGTGCAGACATGCATGAAAATTAGAAGTAATTAGGGAGGTGCGAATGAACAGCCGACGCATTTAAACAGCCAAACACAGCAATAGCTGGAATATCAGGCATGAGATGAAAACACCAGAACAAAGTCAGCACTATTCCATACATGTCGGGGAGTTTTTAGGATCCTGTGAACCCCCATAATGCTAAGTAGTAGTTTGTGAAACCAGGTTTACATAAAAAAGATGAACCGAAATCGATTTTGAATTACTTATGAAAAATCAGTGCATAGGATAACAACCAAAAGGTCCAGGCAAAGTGCGAAAGGACATGACCAGAGTTCAGCCCGAGCACACGCTGCTACCCACTCATACTTAATCTGTAGCTTCTGAGCTCTCCCTACAAATGCATCTATGGTAGGAGGATACATTCTTATCCTTGTTGCTTTTCAGGCTCATTTAAGATCTCACTGAGGAAGAGGATCCTTTTGTATAAACTTGTTATGGCTGGTTCCCCAATGTTACCCTTTCTGCCTGAAATAGCAGAAGCTTACGTTCCGTTTCCTCTGCATCGATTACCCGTTTGAAAAACACCTTTTTCAGCTTTTTTTATTAGTCTAAAGGAACGATTATCAAATAGCCGGTGAGGATCCGATGGCCCCCTCTGCAGAATGCCTGATGTTGGAATTAAGATGGCCTGCGTACACCAGGTTTTCCATTAAAATGTTTCTAGCAGCGCACAACATGATGGTTGTAGAAAGATGGAAACATTTTAAAAAGGAAGATTGAAATTCATCCGTCAAAGCTTCACTTCTCACTCGTATGGATGATTTCGGCTGTAGGTTGTTGAGCGTTTTGGGGGACGTTTTTCTCATCTATCTGCATTGGCAAGACCAGAAAAACCTTTGAATAATATCATCATGAGGGGCCTCTGGCATGAGTAGTAGCAGTAGTAGTAGTAAGGAGAGGAGACGTAGATGGATAAAAGTGGAATGAAACAACCATAAACTGTTAATCAAAATCCGATTCATGGGGTGATTTCTAAGATTTGAAACGCATTCAAAGGAGACTGTGTCATATTGCCATGTCGTTTGATATGCAGCACCGCATTATCTAAACAGAAAAAATCCAAAACTAAATGGATCCATACAGTAAATGTCTGCATGTGGAAACTGTTCTGTGAACGGTGGAGGCACTTACATGTTATGAAGCACGCACCAGCCACAGTGAGGATCTCCTGATCCCAGACATTCTCGACAGGAAGTGTACTGCTCACAACTCTCCACCGGTACACGGGTGACCTAGAAGAGAAGAAGAAGGGTTAATGGTAATGTTCTGGAGAAAAAAAAAAATAGCCAAACTAGTTTTACTCTAGACTTCTTAAATACAGATTAGAAAAAAAAAGATTAGATTAAATAGCTCGAGATGAAGGACAAACCCCACAGTCCGAAATGCTTCCCATAAATGTGAACACCCACAGACGCTCGTAATGCTCTTTATATCAGAGTGGCTTTCTTATCAGTGAGAAGTTCAAATAAAAAAAAAAAAGTACAAAGAGGAGAGATCCATCCATCCATTATCAATACCGCTTATTCCCTGTTGGGGTCGCGGGGGGAACTGGAGCCTATCCCAGTGGTCAACGGGCGAGAGGCAGGGTACACCCTGGACAGTCCGCCAGTCCATCGCAGGGCAACACACAGGACATACAAGGACAAACAACCACTCACACTCACATTCACTCCTAAGGGCAATTTCCCCAATCTCCAATCAACCTAACATGCAGGTTTTTGGACTGTGGGAGGAATTCGAACCCAGAACCCTCTTGCTGGGAGGCGACAGTGCTAACCACCACACCACCGTGCCGCCCAAGAGGAGAGATGAAAATGACAATTGATCATTTTTTAATGAATCGTCCCGTCTCACACATAAACGACTGATCTGAACTTGAGTGGTTTTGCTTAATGCCTCAAGCACACGCTAGAATATTTAATACAATTAAGATAAGCATCAAGGATTCCCCTCCTTTTTGTCCACTGAAGCTCTAGCCGTCGACATCTCGGCGCTCGACTGAGATGAAACGAAACTTTGGGCGATATAAAACAAGGCGTTTGATATTGAATCTGCACTGAATCTAACGGGTTATATAACATCTTCAGAAGTTCGCAGACAGTTGCGTTTGCAGGTATCATTGTTGTACGCTGCTGTTTGGATCTGTCACGTCTGGTGTCTCGTCATGTCATGATTACCTATTGTGTACACCTGGGGTTCCCCTCCCTCATGTGTTTAAATAGTCCTCGTTTCCCCTTGTCTTGTGCGAGTGCGTTTTCGAATTTCGTCCGTTTCGTCCTTTCGTCGTCTGTCTTTCGTGACGTCACGCCAGGTTTGCTTTTTTGCAATAGTCTGTTACTTTGTTCCATAGTCATAGTTTTGCCACAGTCTTGTTGTTCTTTATTTTGTTACTTTGTCATAGTCTTTCCACAGCCTTGTCACAGTTTTGCTAATCTTTATTTTGTTACTTTGCCACAGTCTTGTTTACTTATTGCTTTGATACTTTGCTCACAGTTTTCCACAGACTTGTTTTGTACCATGTCTGGACATTCACTCTTCAAGAGTGTTTTTTGTTACAATAAACCTTGTCTTCCGTCATCTCCGCACCCGAGTCCTCCCTCCAAGAACCCTTCCTGACAGGATCATCATCCGCCATTTGTTTTGCAAAAGCATCAAAAAGCTGGGTATGTTCTGCAAGTTTTAAGATTCTCTGGAGTCGGGGAATCATCCCCTCTGTGCGCGTGAAAAGTGTTCCCGGTAGATACGCGCTTGTAAATCTGCTCTCCTGACTTTGGGCCTGGTGCGTGTCAGCGTCCCGGGTCAAAGCGAGTGGCAGGTGGATGTGTAACACACACTCACGGTGAAAGAGGGACTCTGCGGACACAATCGAGAGGCTTTCTGGGGCGCACGTGCGGGCAAACTTCCCGCAGCCTCGTTACGGAATAACACTACAGAGGGAAGAGATCCCGAAATGGAACGAAAATGAAGGGGCTTCACGGTGTCTATGAAAGAAAATGGACACGTGTAGTATGGAAAATGGCACTATAAAGGCAATCTGGCCAGCATTCCTGCATACATGAAGCTATTACGAGTATTATCTCACGAGAGCTTTCGCTCTCACAGCTACAGGAAAATAATCCCTTCATTTCATCCGCCGTTTTCTAGTCTTCGTCACTTCAATGTACAGTCGGACACATTAGTTTATGGCGGATTCATAGCATGGTAATAGCAACCTGGGCCTGATGGCCATTACGACGCCGCGATCACCGAGCACCGGCCCCTTACGGGAATCCAAATGGCAGCAAATTGCGGCCATTACTCGTGACTGGATGAGTACCACACCGGTAATATCTATCTGATACAGGGAGAAGGGGAAAAAAAAAAAAAAAAAGAATAGGAAAAAAAACATGCCATGCTCCAACCCAATAGCCAGGGACAGAAGTTTATTCAATAGGGCTTTTGTGATAGTGGGCAAGATGATGTATTCCAATGGAACAGTTCAATTATTGAGTTTTAGAAACATATAATGGGATGGGAAACGGGAGATGCTCAGCCAAACACTCTTTGTCTTACTCAGGTGGCAAGGGGGATGAGCGTGTGTGTTTGTGAGAGAGACGGTAAGTAAGTGAGAACATCCAATTTATATTAAATATGGCATTTTCATCCCTGGCCTATTTGCTGCCCCTGAGGAAACACATCCATCTGTGGACTGTGGAGGGAGGCGGAGGGGGGGGGAGGGGGGGCAGGGGAGGGGAAATAGGAGAAGAAACCTAGTGGAGGACGGGAGCAAATGTGATCATAGAGGGAAAATGTCCATTTAACCATTCATTTTAGCTTTCTGCTGATAATGGGCAACATTTGTGGAGAAAAAAGCGACCAATTCTCCCATGAGTTTGAGGTGTTTTTTTTTCTTTTCCTTCCCCACGTTTCCACAGCGGAGGAAAGAGAGAACGACAGCCCGAGTAGATGATGAGGGGAGTTTATTACAAATAAATAACGGCTACAAATGAGCCTCTCTCATTTGGGTCATGATAGAGAGGCTCTTAATTTGCCCAGTGGCAGATGAGAGCAAGGAGAAGGGTGTGGGATGGAAGGAGGGGGGGGGGGGGTAGGCACGAGGAATATGTGGTAGAATAGATGAGAAAAACACACAAATGTAATTGCAACTGATGTTTCATTCCAGATATGGGGCCCTTTTCGTCCCAGCTAACAGCAATCACAGGCCCAGCTGTAATTGTCCCATCTGTATAATATGGTGGAGAATATAAGGTGCTATCACTACACAATAGGCTGATGGATGGCTTGCTCTGCAGCGAGCCCAGTTGTAAAGCTGCTTTACAAATGCACTCATATTGCCACCATACGAGGCAGAAATGCAATTTATGCTAAGGCAGTCAGGCAAAGTATTTATCCATAAGATGGCCTGCAAAACCTAAACATGGATAAGCCAATTCCCATTCAAATTATATCTATACACCTGTATATGCCAGATACATGCACGAAGTGAGAAATAATTGTGGATGAACACATAATAGTGTGTGCTATTTATCTTATATACTGTATGTATAGTTGTTCTTCCTACTTTGGATTTTGTTCCTCTGTTATGCACTTGACGGTCTTGGATATGACCGGGGACAGAAAAGAGATATAGTGCCTCCAAAAGGAAACATCGCCCCATTTTGAAATTCTTTAGCACGCTGCTGTTTTCACAGATCTTCTAATCCTTGTGGAAGATATTTCCCCATTAAAAGAGCATACATTTTGGACAGGTCCTCGAAACCCTACAGATCGTGGGGAAAACCTGCAGCAATACTGGATAACACACCTCTGAGTCATAATTTCCCTGTTTCACACATGCACAAGAAGGATTCAAATGGAGGAAAGGGTTTTACGTAAGAAGTCATTTTCTTTTCATTTTACTGGGTCCGTTCCATTTGCCTTTGCGCTGCTCTTCCGGTTGAATTTGAGGCAGCCGGTCCCAGAACAACATACAGCAATGTGGAACATAGAGCCTTTTTTAAAGGAGTTAGCCTTTTTTATGGAATTAGCATTACAACAAAAGTGTAGAAAAAATGGTGGTGTCATTTTGAGCCACGCCACCAGCTCCAAACACCGATGACTGAGAAAACATAAATAAGCACATAATGACATCTTTAAAGTTTATCACAACTTGCAAAGCAAAGACGGTCCAACGTACCTACAGTTATTTTTAGATGATTAATGGAAACGGTGTAATGATGCATTTTAAAAGACATGGTTAACAAGACATGGTCATCCTAAATAAATACACTCAACCCATCTAAAAAAAAAAAGAAGCAGGAAACCTTTACTTTTTTTTTTTTGACCAGAGTCAATACTTTTTAGTTAAAAACAGTTAAAATTTTTCAAAATAAATGTAAAAACTCCCGCTTCATTCAGGCATCACATACCAAAAAGGTCACTTTTGAACTAGTTTACATGAATGCAAACCCTTCATAAATCCTATTCCCAAGTTTAATCAGTGAAAAATGGGCTCTAATGTGTGTGGCCAAAAAAACTCACAACCAAAGCAAACTAAAAATGTACTCCAGATCCATTTAAAGAACACGCCTTCCCATATGTCCCATAAGTCAAGTTAAGATCAAGAATATGTGGAAAACATACACAAACGTTTAATGCTTGCAGCAGGAGACTGTGTCTTTATGGATGTGAACAACATAACAGGACCGTTTCTGTTAGAGTTATGTGATGTTGGGATGCTGCGACGCCTCATAGGTGAGTTGAATAATTTGCAACTGGTTTGACATAAGTGTTTACTGAGCCCACAGCGATGAACTACAACATGTGGATCTCAAGAGCCTTCGCTTTCCGCCGGTGTAACACAGGTGATGGTGCCTAGAGAGGGTGTGTGTGTGTGTGTGTGTGTGTGTGTGTGTGTGTGTGTGTGTGTGTGTGTGTGTGTGTGTGTGTGTGTGTGTGTGTGTGTGTGTGTGTGTGTGTGTGTGTGTGTGTGTGTGTGTGTGTGT
>JABUIW010000201.1:707517-720209 GCA_013363375.1 Menidia beryllina
TGTGTGTGTGTGTGTGTGTGTGTGTGTGTGTGTGTGTGTGTGTGTGTATATATGCATGTGTGTGTGTTGGGGGAACAGATTTGAGAACATCGTGAAATACGCAACATCCTTCCGGCAGGACATCAGCATGTTCAGGGGGTTAAAAAGGGTAACCATAGCAACGTGGAGGCAGTCAAACAGCATCTCCTGAACAAGCAGAGAAATAAATGAAGGAAACCTGAATATCTTCCAGCCCTGTGTGTAGTTCTTCTTAAGAATGTGCACCGACGGTGTGAATTTGCGGGCGCCTCGTTTCAACGTGGTTGTCCTCCAGCTACAGCTTTTGATACACACGCTCTACTAACCTTTACAAAAATCTTGATATTGATTTGGAGTCCGTGACACGTCTGGACAGCTAATTACTCTCACTGTTAATCATCCTGTCAAATTATAAGAGCTTGTCAACCATATACAATATAACTAATAAGTGATGTTAAAATATCATCCATTTTGGCTCATTACAGAGATAGAGAGCAGTGTGCTAAAAATAAAAAAAATAAAAAATCTAGCCATATCTGAGTCCCTTTTATTTATAGAAATGTTTTAGAGTTTACTTAAATGTCATCAGATGGTAAATAATTCTTCAACATATCAGGTTTCATGTTTTAATCTTCAGGTTAAATGGAGTTAAGGCCTTGAAAAGTGGCTAATATTTACACATTGCATGAAAATGTTATTTTATCTGTATTTTATTTACTTATTTGTCTTTAAATTAATTAGAATTTGGTAATGTGCGGTGGAGCACGCCTGATGGAGCAAAAGCACCTCATCGATAACTCTTCCCTTCCACAAATTCTAGATGATAAACATCATGGTAAAGTACACTGAGCATCATTCAGAGGACTTAACTTGCTGGACAATGAAGGAAGGACACCTGAATATACAGTTAACTAAGACAAAAATGAAAAATGTTTCAAAGTTCTCTGCTAATTACATTAAAAACGTGCCATTTCTGCTGCTGCTGTGCTGTAATTGTCATTTGTCAGTTCTTTCTGAAAAAAAAAAGATTAAAATGTGTTTACCGATGCCTGTGATAAATCCATGTGTTTAGAAAAGGCAATCAATGCAGGTGTTGATCTTGAGAGCTTATCAAACTCTGACTTTAACAGTCAATTCGCAATATTTACTGTCGCAGCGAAATAACCGTTTTGGCAATAAACCGCCCCGTCTCTAATTGTAATTTGCAAAACGAATGCTCAGACACGCTGCTCCAAAACTAAACGCGCCGACTCGGTGACAGGGCCAAGGGCACTTTCGGAGGACTCGTGTATCTCCTCCTCATTATTCTCCCACTTACTGCATGTTTTGTTTTTCGCAATTTGAGAAAAACTTCAGAGTTGGACCGCCACCAAAAAAAAAAAAAAAAACTGGCTTAAAAAGGGAACGTGCAACAGTATTTCCTCCCTGACCTCCAAGTAATAGAAATGCTGAGTGAATTGAAAATGAACCGGGTGTGATGTGGTGCCAGGGGTAGGGTTTCTCCACTGGACAGTACTGTACAGTGCATTTTCTGTACAGAAGCTAAATCGATACGTGGAGGTACATCATCGGACGGTGTCTGGGTCACCTTACAAAGCTGTTTTACAAATCGTGGAGGCTTGACCTTTCCCTTTTGAGTTTAGCTGTGCAAATCTGCTCATGATGCTACAACAGCCAAAAAGATCAGACACCGGCTACCGAACATCGATACACGATGTCGTTTACAAATCGCGGTCTGTCCACTTTCGGTCTGTGGTGATGTACAAGAACTGTTCATTAGAAGTGGAAAGAACTGGAAAGAAAGCCTCCCTCACAGCTGCGCGTTAGAATTACGACTCGTAAATGCACCAAAAGCAAGTACTTTAGTTCAAATGTGCCAAATTACAATAGTGGAAATCAATAGATTATGAGATGTAATCCACTTAGTCACTTACTTGGAGGCAATTAGGTGATGTCATGCACGGGCAACGTGCACGGGGGAAAAAGAAGTGTTTCTGCCTCCGTGACGTCAAACATCGCAGAGCGGCGACAGGATGAAAAATCCCTGGAACTGTGCTGTTTTTATTAGACCGAGACAATCCGAACATGAGACTGGGAAACAACAGCAATGATAAAATTGATTTAGTGCCATAGTTCATTTTTATGAGCGCAAAAATGATGAGATATCACCGAGGAGGCCGAGACAGATCAAAAGCTGGAGGCAGCCGACGACTCACGGTGGAAAAAAAATAAAAAATACAACACACGGAGAGGCGTGTGTGTGTGTGTGAATGCGTGAATCTATGACACGCTAATCGAAAAGTCTCTACTGGCTGTGAATCAGTTTTATGTGTGCTTGCAGTCAGCCCTGCTTTGCTGATGTGCGCTCTATGTGCCGGAGTCCAGTCCAACACATTTAATTGCGTGCACGTGAATACGCAGAGAGGTAAAATTGCTCTGTCAAGCCGCGGAACGGTATTTTTGATGTTTGAGCTCTCCTCGCTTGGCATTTCTATTATTCAACAAGGGGAGAGGAAGGAGGGAAGAGGAGGAGCAGAAGAGGAGGATAAACATTTCCATCCGTTTTGTTATCTTTTTTTTTTTTCGGTTCAAATGTTGCCGTTGAAAATCTGCTTTGATTAGATGAGGTTTAACTCAAAGTCCAAACAGATTTTGAGTCCACATTTGGAGTTTTCGGAGAGAAAAACTTTTTTTTTTTTTGTTGTTGTTGTTGTTTTGGAAAGTTCCTGTGGCTTCGATAAAGTTCTGAAGTTTCCACAACCCCCGGGTCATTGTGGGCTGGGCCGGTCACCTTAAACCGCCATGCATTTTCCAGCGTCCAGACCACCAGACGGCCCTCATCAGCTCGCCACATTCCGGCCTTTTAATGCCCGGAGCACAACTTCACATCCCCAGCAGTGGGAGAAAAAGGTCCATCCTCTCTTCTATGCTATCTGGAGCCATTACCGTGGGAGTAGTTACTCCACAAACTCACTCCATTGGAGACGGACAGACATGCAGAGGGAGAGGGCTATTGCAAATATGAGGAGAGCCGGAGAAAAATAACAGAGCATATCCGGCAAACCAATTATATTTTCCCACCTCTCTAGCTCTAGCCCACACTCCCGCTCGCCATCTCGCTTTCCCAGCTTCCTTTTCTCTGACCGGACTGCGAATTTGGTCAGTAGAAGAAGATCTGAAAGCGAAAGGCCATTATTGGCTCTCCTCAGGGGCGGTCGGCCTATCTCCACTTTTTCACAGAGACAAAGCTTTAAGGATAGAGAATATGGGATATTCCACAAAAATGGCCTTTAAGATCCTAAATAAAGACACAAAAACTGCTCAAGCGCAAACAACAGCGTAAACGAAATGGAGTCCAATTTCAATAACCATTGGATATTACTAAAATCAAACATGTATGGTCTTTTGTAAGGAGATTAAACGCAAATAATTGTAGTTTTCTTCTAAAACTGCCACATTTAAAACCAAAGGGAGGCTCTAAAAGAGTACAATTTACATCATGTGTAAATTAAATAATGTGAAACCAGCCAAGGTACATTTCTCTGTTCTTTTTCCAGTCTTATTTTTCAAAAGCATGCCCCTCTCTAACCGAAAAGAAGTGTAAGAGAGTTCTGAACATGCATGTCTGCACTCTGCCGGCCACATTTTGTCAAATGTAGCAGCATCTCCATTAAACGTGTCGAAAAAGGGATCGCTGTGGGTTCTAAGAGGCTTCTCTCCTGATAGCAGCCCCCCCTCCCCTCTGTCACTGAACTAACACGGACAGACATGTCGGGAGCATATCAGTGCTCATCAAAAATAAAACGCCGGCTTTAATAATTGAAGACGACTTTCTGGTGGCAATAGCAGTCATCTTTAATGCAGATGAGAGGAAATAAAAGCGAAAGGGGGGGAAAATCGGCTCCCAGCGAGGACCTCCTTCATCCTGCTGAGCAGCTGCAGAGCACCACCGGCTGGAGCAGACAAAAGCCCAAAGCCCAGCAATATTATTCTCATATCCCAGATAAGTCTTTTTTTTATCTTTTTTAAAAATATATCTGAAGCACCGTCCAAAGATACCGGCTGAAAATGTAAAAACTCTTTCGTAGCAAAGCACATTTCTTTCAGCTGATCCTGAACGGTGCATGGGTTGGAGGGAAATAAAACTAATGTCTGCTCAAATCATTCTGTGCTTCAACACATAGGAATCTGTCATTTAAATGTACTTTAGTGTCTCTGTCATCAGAAATTAGATGGACGAACAAATGCTTGTTTTATATCTGTTTAGTTCCCATCGTTCTGCAGTTCTTTTTCATCAAATTAGGATTATTTCCTCAATAAATCTCTTAATTCTTGCTTCCTGTCTCGGTTTTGGACTTAGACTTGATCAATTGTTTTGTGGTAGTTCTGACATTTGGTTTGTTTTGTCAATTTTGATTCTCCACGTCCAGTTTAGTTTCAGTTCCGACACTTGTTTTATTTCCTGTGTGATATTGCATCTGGTTAATAACCCTCAACCATCTCAGGTCTTCCATTTCTGCACAATCATTTTGAAAGCATGCAAAACGGCACCTGGAGCTTTGTGCGGACGAACCGTTGAGTTTCACTCGTGCGTTTGTTTCGTTTAACATTGGTTTAGGCCTCCTCGAGTTGCCATCCGTGATCTCAGAGCTCCGTTCGCTCTTCTCCTCCTGCAGTCACATCAACAGTGACGCCATCCATTTGTATCAATTACACCCCGCTTCCTCTCCGCGCTCATCCAGACACACTCAAGTCAATTAAGCCTAATTGCTGGTAAATTAAACAGAATCGTCTACATACTGGAAAAGTCTCGCTGAAGGTTATCATGGTGAGGTCATTAAATGTTACGAGATAAGGGAGTGGTGGAAGTAAAGGAAGAAGACAAAGTGGTGGTGTGTGGACCACTAGCCTGGCAAATGACGGCATTTTTATGAAAAACACCTCCTACCCCACAGGTTAGGCCACTGTAGGAAAAGTAGGAAATGGCCACTATAGGAAATAATGACATTTGTCATAATTCATTTAGATAAAAACAACTTCTAAATGACTAAACGTAAAAGTAAGAAATCCGAGGAATACTGGGTGGAAAAGCTAGAGTTAGAAAGAGTCTTTTTTTTAAGCCATAAGTTTCACTGATACGGTTGATTCCTTGATCGAGCTCAATTTTTTTCTTCATTTATTTACTGCTTATTTGCTCTCTGAAAGTTGCGGGGTTCAAAAGCATTCATTTCATGAAGAGTGTGCGAAAAAATGCTAAAGGTAATATGTATAGCACATTCCCAAAGGAAAAGTGGAGCCGAGCTTTCTCCTATATGGCATATTTTAATATTCAGAACGTTAATTAAACATGACCGTGTGTGTGTGTGCGTACGTGTGCATGTGTGTGTGTGAAGAAAAGCGAGAAAGACAGGACGTGAGCCCGTTCGTGTGGGCTGATTTCGCCACTCTGGATCTCAAAGTGTGGCCCACGGGCCACTTATGTAACATTAGGTGCTGCCTGAGAACGTGACAGAAAGTGATGTGCAGTGACAATATTACCCATCATATTTCTTCCCGTGGTCACTCTGCCGGGAATTCTCATTTATTAAGTTTTCGTGTGAAAGACAGTCCACTTAATGTTTATTACTGAAGTCAAAGTGGATAGTTATGATGAAGTGGGCTTCGAATAGATTGTATTCCTTAGCCTAATAAGGTTGCTCTCCCCAATATACATACCTGAATTATCATCCTTTTTAACATTAGAAAAAAAAAAAAGAGAAATTGGAAAAGAACACAGCAAATCTTGGATCCGGTTACTGCTATTCAATAGAGTATACCTTCTCTGAGATTCCCGTTTGGCTTGGGACCACAATGGAAGCAGATTTTTGGACACAAACTCAACTCAAACTAACATCAGTGACTGTTATAAATGTTTACAATTGAGCTTCATTAAAAGCTTTTGGATTGGATTTGCATCACATGCATTCATACAAAAGAGATCCAATACCCCGACAGTTGATTTTTGGCCCACGGATTATTCCCGACTGGTCTCCAAACTGACCTCCTCCTGGAATAATAATGACCAAACCGTCAGCTATTTTTCAGTTATGACATTTTGCTTGAAATGACACGCGGTAGCTGCTACATATCTGCACCTGCTGAGGCCCATTTCTGCTGCTGATCCGGAGGGATTTACATGCTCAAACAAAAGGTCATTCAAGTTCCCTGTAGAGTTCGTACTTCCACACACGGCAAATTTTTGGGACAAACTAACTGATCCAAAAGATTTTTTTTTAGAAACTACATTTAAAGAAATTATAATAATACGTTTTCTTTTTTAATATACAAACATATCATAAAGAAAGCATGCATTTTACATTATTTTTACATTACAAGCTAACTTTGCATATCCCAAATAACCACACTGCAAACTCAAATTCTCACACATTCATTATCAAAGTTTTTCCAAGGACTGGTGTTATTGGATATTAAGGTACAAGCTTGTTGTGAGTTGTGCCAAGACCTGCCAGGCTTTTGCTAGGTATAGGATTTTGGAGTTGGTTTGTCATTTCAGAGCCCCAAATATTTCACTCTCGCTCAAAATGAGATTTTTTATTTCATTAGATGTCTCTTCATGTAAATCAAGAACAATGTTAGGAAGCCCATAAAGAAAATAACATCAAAATAAATAACATAAATAAAAAGATGATTTCCGTGCACTGAAGTTTTATTTCACAAGATTTAAATAACTTCTAGATGTAGTAGAGTAATATTAATATTATTGGTTTCCACATGAATATTTTTTCCAGTAATATCCATGAATTGAAGTGGCAGAATTGATTATTTAGAGGGTACGGACACGCATCAGTTTTCATATTTCATATAATATACACTCGAAAGAAAAACATGATGGGAAAAGAGTCAGAGGAAAATCTCGTCTGGGGAAACTTTGGAAACCTCGTGCCTGTAGCCAAAACGCGATTCAGATTAGAATTATTGACTGAGTGTCACGACTCTGTGTCTTTAGAGCGATGTGCTGCAATCTCAACCCATCGGTCTCAGAGGAAGTGACCGATGAGGGCATGTTGAGAGCAGAGTGACTTAAACCAGAACGATTTTTAAGAGTAAGCAGTTTTTTTTAAGACAGAAAAAGCAACCATAAAGATAAATAGAAGTAAAGGCAAATCACTTGGCAGCTCATGACATTTACAGTGCAGAGTGCCTATGGAGGTTTTGGACGTGCTTAAACTGGCTCCTACAGACAAAACAGTGAGCCCTAATTTGATTGGCTCAATCACATTAGCTGTAAATGACTTTTTTAACCCTATAATGCCAAATGTATCATATTTGATACATACGGTTTCTGAAGTCTTTTGGATCTGAGACTTTTTGCATCATTCAGTGGTAAAAGCTTTGCTCAAACCCCTGTTGTACACATTCAGATATACCTGATAACAGCCAGTAGAAGATTACACCCAAAAACATTTTTGACTTATTGCACGCTAATTTAATCAAAATAATTTCAGTTTTTTTTTTCTTCATATGTTGTTGAGGGGCCAAAGAAAGACTTCAAAAAATCCAATATTCTTCCTATTTTCCTTGGATCGGGCTTTAAAGGGTTTACTCAGTATATAGCATCAAGGTTTGGGAACATTCCGACATTCAACTGTAATCGTTACAAGTAATTTTATACTATTAGCGTCCTCACAAAAATAGTCAGCCAATGTGTCAAAGTGTTTGAGTGTTGCTGAAGTTGCAAAAACTATCCATGCAGCGTATGTGTTACTGTATGTATGTAATTAGCTTCATTGCCTGCCTCCCCGAAGCATATTTTTAATACATCTTTCCTTATCAGCTCTTTATGGTCCTCCTTCAACATCCCTAACTAACCTTCAATTTATGGCTGAGGAGCGGCATACACATTGTAATAGGCACACATTACAGCCTGTAATCAGAAAACTAGTTCTGACAACGTATTAATATGTATACAGTGTGCATATCAATGCATAATAAATATATTCTATATAATATCTAGACATAAGAATGTGCGTGTGCCTGTATTTGTCATTTATCAGGTTATCTATCCTTAAATTGCCAGACGGACAAATGCCTTCAGGACGGTTTACTGCATCGCTGACTAACAATATCTGATTGGAATGCTGATCGTCTGCTCGGGTCGGTCGCCCCCCCCGCCCCTGCGTCTGTCCTACCTGCTTATCGGTGAGGGCGTATAAGAACTGATGATCCGGGCTGAAGAGCAGATCTCTCAGGATGGGGCTCCCGTCGCTAACCAACACGTTCTCATACAGCAAAGCAGGTTGGGAGATGGAGTTCACCAAGATCTGGAAGAGAAAAAACAAAAATAAAACATAACTATCGATAACTTACACTGCATCCCTTTCATATAATGTGCACTCCTTCCATTTAGGTCATTCATTTAAACCAAAACACAATTATTTGACCCACTTAATGACCAGTATTTATATCCATTCTGCCATGGTTCTGCTCGAGGTTTCTGCTTGTAAAAGGAAGTTTTTCCTTGCCTGTGTCGCCTAGTGCTTGCTCATGGTGGGAATTGTTGGGTGTCTGTAATTAACTTCAGAGTAGGGTCTGACCTTTTCTGTTTGGAAAGCGCTGTGAGACAACTGTTGTGATGTGGCGCTATATAAATAAAATTGAATTGAATTGCAGATTTCTATACATCCTTAAACTTGTTGTGACCGTACAATGTGGAGAATGTAAGAGCAGGAAGTGATGGGCCTGTTGTCGGTGTTTGCCAACGATGAGTCTACCGGAAAAGTTACAGAGCAACTGCATCAGTGAGTAAATCTTCCCTCTGTTCCTCTCGGTGTGGCTCTTTCTCTTTATAATTTCCCCGGCTTCCATCTGCTCATCCGTCAGCTGTCGGCAGTTAAGTCTGCTAAATCTCCAGTGTTTTTCTCTACTTGTTCTGTTATTGATCTTTCTTCTTTCTTTTTTTTTCTCCCTCCCTCCTCGGTCTCAGCAGTTTTCGTGGTTATCATCTGCCAAATCACTACCAGGGTTTCCTTAATCTTTATCCAAACAATAGGTTCAGGGGCCGTCACCACGGCTTGAGCCTTTCTCGCTCAAGAGGACATGGCACAAAGGGATACAATTCTGGTCTTTTCAGAGGTCAACTTTCAGTGGAACTAAGACGAAAGCCAATAGAACGTGTTTTTACCATCTAAAATCTAACCCAATTTATGCATTTTGTTAAAGGAACTTTCTAGTCTTAGTGGAAGAAAATATTCCCCTGACTCTAATGTAGTGTGTACGTGTGGTTGGGGTGTATCCCCAGTTGTTGCAGCATAAAGATAATTTTTTCCAACACCCCACTGGGTTGCTTTCATACCAACAAAAAAAACAAAACTCAAAAACTTTTATTGATATAAAGCGAGTGTGACCTTTTGTCTCTTTCTTTTTATTACGCCGATGATTTCTTTCTCTGGCTGTCAAAGATGGAGCGCGCACGCTCTCACAACACACACACACACACACACACACAAGCGCTTTATTTGGACGTTTTTTCACAGCGTTTCAGGCCCTCGGCCGGCGCATCGTTTCTGATGAGTGACAGATTGTGGTGGAATTTGTGGGAGGATGAGAGCAAAGGAGCGTGCTCCGGCCTATGGCTCGGGGCAGAGGGCAGTTGGAGGGGGATTCAGGTCAGCCGGCACAGAGGGGGGGGGGCGCAGAGTGACGCAGGTGACTGTGAATTTTCATCTAGTCTGCTAGCCTGCAGGTTTCTGTTCTCATTCTGCGACCTATGCACTCTGGAAGTTGAAGCAGCAGGAGAAAATGTTTAAAAAGTGTTGAGAAAACACACAGAATTCCGTTTTTTTTTTGGAGGGGGCTATATAAAAAGCCCATTTGAAACTTTTTTTTGGGATTAGGTAGACGTAAATGTCCCCTCTGCTTCCCAGGAGACTGTGGGATTAATTCCACCTCCTCCCTGTGGAGTCCGTGAGCACTCATTTCAAAACCATAAAAGTAAAAAAAGAAGGGCGACACTGTGGCAATCTGGAACTTTTTATGTTTCCATTTTGTCCAGTTTCTCACTTTCCGGGACTTATTAAGTCGCCTAAAAGATGAAAGGGACTCGCCCATAAAAAAGCCAATCTACCTGTTCTAAAAAGAGCTAATTAAATATGCTTTTGTAAGTGCTCCCGCGATGACTATTAGCCCAAAACAGACCCCCAAATCTGACTGCTTTGAAGTTACTGAGAGCTTATGAGTCATTAAAACACTGCTTTTTTACTGATTAGTTTACCTCTTTGAAGTGAGACAATCATACATATTTCTGTCTCGCTCAGCGGTGAGTGCACTAAACATAATTGCTGCTATTTGCATTCTAATTATCCACCAATCAATTAGTTTTATAATGCACACACACACACACACACACACACACACACACACACGATGGCACATCAATCCAGTCCCTTCAAGAGAAGACGAGGAATTAAACCAAGATGGGAAGCTGTTCTTTATTTGACAGCCCAGTTCTCCATCTGTATTCCAGGCATATATTCTTTTTTTTTTCCAGAAGTGTTGCACATCAAAGACAAATGGACCGGATTCATATCTTGGTTAAAGAGAGTGCTTGTAGTTAATGCAACAGAAGTTAGAAAGTGCCTCTCTGATAACTTTTTGTCCGACTCTACACCTGCTGATGTCCCCCCCTCGGTCCTAAGTCCTGACTTCAACACTTTTAGCATCTTTAAAATCGCTGTTGGTCTTCTAAATAATGGATTCATATTTTTAAGAATAAGATTAAATCATATCTAAAACATCCTTGTTCGGTTGAACTAACTAGAGAAAACGCTGCCTATGTAACACTCTGATACAGGATCCAAGCTGGTTATGTTGTCAATAACAAGAAACCGTACCCTATTTCTCTTTTAGATGCAGCTCACAATGATAAGACAAACTAATTATATGCAAACTCCTGAGAGAATATTCATTCCTTAGCTTCTGTTGGGCACGATGTCAGAACTTTTTCGTCGAGACTAAAATGACACCGCGAGTGAGTTCTGTTGCGGTTTCACGTGATGATTATAACTTCTTGTGTTGTTACTCTTGTCTCGCGAACGGATCGGGTCTTTGGCATCAGATGAATTCATGCCACCGAACAGCTAGCTGCCAATTCTGTTATTAATTAGCAGTCGCATCCTGACACCCACTCGGTATAGAACAGGAAGGCGTGAAAATGTAAAAGTTCCCCCGATCTTTTAAGGCATTTGTTTGACGATGCAGAACGAGCTAGCAATAGCACGCCCCGGTACTAAAAGAGTCATTCCTCTGGATCGAGGTGGGTTTGGGATACAGATGAGGAGGCAAGAGAAGGAGAAAAAAAACAGAGATGGACGGTGAATGTGTGCATGCAGGTGTGTCTGAGAACCAGGAAACAGAGGGGAGTGATGAGGTTTGGCCTTGGAACTGCAGCGATTAACACCACGCTGGGCTCAAACACTGGTCACACCTTTGGGTCAGGCAGACTGAGAGAACACAATCGGATCCCATCAAATATTCCTGCTTTCATTTACTCTCAACTATTTTTCCACAAAATAATTTCGTTACTATCTCCATCCCTTTTCTTTTGATAGCCGTTGCTTAACCCTTTAAAGCCTGATCCAAGAATAAAACAAAACAGAAAGTTAATTTTGTTTGGTTTGAATTACTTATTTGGCCTTTTAACAAAATATGTAAAAAGAAAAAACAGAAATACATTTTGAATATGAATAATTTATTACTATGCGATAAGTCAAGATGATTTTTTGTGTAGTCTTCTGCCCCCTGTTATCAGGTGTATCTGATTGTGTACAATAGGATTTTGAGCAAAGTTTTTACCATTAAATTATGCAAAAGGTGTCAGACGCAAAACATTTCAGAAACCGTATGTATCAAATATGATACATTTTGCATTATAGGGTTAAGAGTCCTGGTTTAACTTCTTTAGGCTTTTCTTTCCTTTAAACCCTTCTTTTCTGGAAGGCGGCGGGAGGATGTAGATGTTTTTGGTTCCACCGGTCCAGCTTTGAACCTTAATCCCAGCCCCTGACGCTTTCTTTTTTTCGTTCATTACTTCTAAATATCTCCTCCTTTGCCTAATTTCCTCATATCCATTCTGCGCCGTCCTGCATTTATTGTACTTTAAAAGGCTCCTTTGTCCTTTTGCTTTCCTCCCAGACATCAACCTCCTTCTCCAGCGTGTGTGTCCGATTGTGTGTGTGTGTGTGTGTGTGTGTGTGTGTGTGTGTGTGTGTGCGCTTTTGCATACGTCTGTGTGTCCAGACACAGCAGTGCCCTGTCTAACCTCAGCTGTTAAACATGGAGTTAATTACATCGCTTGACGAACGGGTGGAAGCGGACAAGAAAGAGAGAAAAATATGATGGGAAGGGGAGAAAAAAAAAAAAAGAGGAAGATAGGAAGCTTGTTAACCTTTCTAGCATTTCTCACTGAGACCGATGTTACAGAGGTCCGGCGAGGACAAGCAATAAAGCAGTGTCCTAAATGTTCAAGTCATCTGTTCATGATGGAGGGAGGACATGGAGGGCGTAGAAGGCTTCTACTTAATGAAATCTACAGTGGTGTGTCAATGACTATGTCTGTGAGTGTGTGTTAACAGCTTCTCATTGCATTCGTGATCCCTAATGAAATTGATTTTGGTCTC
>JABUIW010000201.1:729732-754201 GCA_013363375.1 Menidia beryllina
AGCACTTTGAAACGGAGATGTTGCCAAAAGCTCCAACCCCACGGCACAGGGCACCGAGGCTCACATGCACAGCTTTCCCATGACCGCTAATCCCGTTACGGTGCCAGGCGGCAACACGTACACACTCCTCTGACCCCTTTTTACCTCCCGGCCTCGTATTTAAAGACTTCCACTTACGCTATTAAATCAACTCTGTCCGATAGCATGTTTAAAGGTTTCGTGGTGCCGGGCAGCAAAAAACAAAAGGCGTCCTGGACTGTAAAAATACACTAAAACCAAGGCACCATTTTTTTTAACGAGTGCAGAATGTTGTTTACCAACCTTTAAAAACCTCTCCCAGGTCATAAAAATCGAAGAGTTGTATTCACAGGGACGTAACACTGAGCAGAATCAAACTAAAATATGTTACGGGGGATCCTTTCACTACCAAAAATAAAACGATGCTTTTCTTCAAACGCTCCCGTTTGCACTTGTTATTACACTTTGGGGTCCCTTGAGATAGATTACTCACCGTTTTTATGCACCGGAGTCACACTGAGGAAATTGTCTGGCTATAGATGCAGCTCCAGCAGGCATGAGACCACATGACTAAAGACCACAGAAGGCTTCATCTTTTATATCATGACTCATATCGCATTTATGGATATGGGCTTTTGACTCCATTTGTACCCTTAAAGCCACAGCGAAGCCTGAAAATCCACAAGACAGTCACCAGCATACAAAAAATCAAGAACACCCAAAGGCGGAGATTTGAATATGATTCCATATATCAACAAATGCAGTTTTGATTAAATTGAGTTCTCATCCTGACAAATTTCTGCTCACTTTCCTGTCATCAGTCCTCTCTTGTTTATTTGCCTTTCCTGGAGGCGATCCGTCACACTGCCTGTTTCAGTTCGCTGCCCATTTCTCCTTTGTCTCCCTTTGTTGCAAATAGGCAACTCAAAAGAGACAAAATAGCTGACAGAAGTGGGGTTTATGACAGTCGGAATGAACTAATGACGAGTGCGGGATTTGTGTGCTGGTTGGTGTGCGAGGCAGAGAGTTTGAAGCATTTTTCTGCCAATCAGCCACTGAGTGGTATGCTTTTCCAGGCACCACAATCATCAGCGTCAATTTGATCTTTCATTATCCCCTAATGAGATTTGGATGAATAAATGGATAATGCCTTGGGGCTAAAGGGGAATACAAAGCAAAGGAAACGGGGGAGCCAAGGTTCCAAAGTGTCTGATGACGAGAGGAATTGGGTTGCAACAGGGTTTAATTCTGAAGTGTTGCAATAGTCACCATCCCATATGATCTAAATTCACCATCTTTGGGCTGCAAAAATTACTTTAAAGGCAAATCATTTAACAGTTACGTTACTCCAGAGTGATCCCTTATGACTAATATCTATGAAATCTATCAAATAATTCAAACAAAAAGAAGTAAAGTAAAATACATTTGAAGTTGGAGCTTATCTTTGCACAACTGTCCACCACCTCCGCCATGACAGAGCCGTGGCGCTTTCTACACTCGGCTGCTGACAAAGCACTATCCTGGGGCTGATCCCCCGCCGCAGCCCCCCGAAACCTCCGAGTCCTTTTACAGCTCCAGATTATGAATAAAAAGCCATCAGATTTGATGCGGGCTGCCCTGGAAGTGACAGCGTCATCATTTGAATGTAACCTGAGGGGCCCGACAGGCTGCGAGATGGAGGAAACATTCACTCAAAGTGTGGGGCTGTCAATAACCGTTCCGAGTCGGGTTTGAAGGAGAAGGTTTATGAACGATGGCGTTTCTCTTTGTGCAGAGTGAAAACCGATAGGAAATGTCGTCTCTCAGGTGATTGGGAGTTTTTTGCCCACTTTGAACTTTGGTAAAACCATTCCTAATCCATTAACCATCAATCTAATTGAACAACCCCCTTAAAACCATTGAATTGGGTATCCCCAGTTGGATTATAGTCAAGCCAGAGTCAGCTTGGCCGGTCCCCTGCTATCATTACTTAATGCACTGTGTATTGTCCTGTTAAGGGAAGAGGCATGGGGTGAAAATCCAATCACTATATATATATATATATATATATGTTATGACCTCGAGTCATGCGGTTGATGGGAATGAAGATAATCTAACCTTGCCTGTAACAGGGAACTGGAACCTCTGATAGCATGACCACCTGAGCCCAGTTACACCCAACCACCTACGAGGTAGAACAGCTCAAACGTAGCAGGATACCTTGTGGGCTTGAGGGGCTTTGAGAGTGGCTCGGACTTTGGCACCAGAATCTGTCTCCAGGAGCTAAACCAAGTCTCCGCTCTAGCTATTGCTAAAGCAGCCCCTGTGTGTATTTCTGCATGGTAGGAAACCAAAGGACTATGGGCAAGCGTCTGCTTGTGGGCTTGCATATCACTCTAAATCGTTCCGGAATACTTTTGCAACTCACCGTTAGGCTGCCTTTGCCTTTCCGCAACACTCCTACATAAGAATTCCATGCTATTTCTCGTTTAAAACGCTATATGGCCCAACACCCACTAAAAGGATGCAGGCAGAGGATGCGTAGGTGATCTGTTTACATTACAGTGGCCAAACCTTCACACATTAAAGAATGTGGAACCTCCCTGACATGCCTGCTCCCGTCCATTTTATCACTTCTTTTGTCAATATGTTTCATTCCCGCCTTAGTTATAGGTGGAAGAAAGTGTTTGTTTCTTTTTCAGCCACACTGGAAGGCCTCTAGCAGTATGTAAGAGTAACTATGTAAAGGCTGTATTTCCTCCAAGGTTATGCAAGGGAAAATAATGTGCCAGTTCAACTTTTATGTTTACATGTTCATTACAAATGTGGTTCCACCCCAGCTTGAGCTGTTGTGTGTGTGGTAAGCTTTGGGGGGGGGGAAATGAGGCCATGATTTAATTCCCTTTCTTGCTGTGGGTGGGCCTCAGTGTTAGAATTGTGCCAGGCAGTAAAAGCCACCAGTTGAGTTCCAAGTACCTTAATCCCTCCATCATTCCCATATTTCTAGTCTAGAAAGATCTTCTACTTTTCTGGGTCTTGACAAGTTTGTCCTTATTTTTGCTTTGGCTGACCAGGAAGCCACTGTGAAAATGGCAGATATCAATATATTAATGAAAAAGAAGAGGAAAATATGATCAAATAACTTAGAGCGTGGGGACAGGGGAAGCTGTGACCCACAGAGACAGGAAGTTCAGCGCCACTAGAGACGAACGAAGAGACAGAGGGAGGGCAGAAGACAGAGTGAGGAGAGATGGAAACGGCCCAGTGGAAAGCATGATGTCATGATTAGCGAGGTGCAACCGTCCTGCAGTCACATTGGCACCACATGGACGCCAGCGGAAAGCACACACTCGCGCACAAAATGTTTCTGTCTCTGCCTCTAACCGATCACAGCTGCTCAAAGAAACAATACGGCCATTGTGGTTTCTCAACCTCCCGGGTTGTGCACGCACACAAACACGCCGCCGTGCACGCCGAATCGGCACTGAACCGTTCTGATCCTACGAGCTCTTCTAGGGCATGAAAGCTGCGCGACAAAATTATTTCAAGATGTGGCGACAAAAGCAGCTACAGAGCACAGAGCAAATTACTTTGTTTATCCACGTCATTTGATTTGATTTGGAGTCTCTCATTTAATAACATTTCTGCAATCCCGGCATTAATGGAGTCATCTAGTATCACTCTGATGAATGATGAACTGAGATCGTGATGGGGGGAATATTTCCTCCTATATCTGACTTTCTGTGACAGATTAAATGAAAGTCTGAGCAAAGTTTCAGTGTGTTCCTTCGATCCTATTAATAGCAAAAGGCACACATGGTGATTAAGACCAAAGCTGGCAGCTCCAAATGAGGTTGTTTCTCAACCTCTTGAGAGGAAAGAAAATAAGCGATCTGAGTGGGGAGACAAAATACAAACAGGCTGGTGTTCGCAAATGTAGAATAACATGTTAACTCATTAAAGATCAATTATGGAGGGAAAAGGAGGAGAGGCGTACCGCCGAAAACTAAAAACGGAAGAACCTCGTGGATATTTGTCAGGTTTGTCAGAGAAAAGGATGATTTCTGACACCTCTGGAGTTTGTATAAGCAGAGCATGAATCCTTGCTGCCTCGTCACTGGTCGCAGGTCCACAAAGCTTAAGCTGAAGCACTTTAAGTTAATTCCTGCTCAAGCATCGGATCATCAAAGCTGGCAGATTATCGTTGCATCTTAAGCGGCAGACTCGGGCCTTCTGTTGCATCCTACACCACTGGTAACAAATGCACAGTACGTTAGCAAAGCGCACCGCTTTGATCAACGGTGATTAAACTGAAACTGCATGTCTGTACTCATGTCAGGCGTTTCCACACTGCCAGGACAGTAGTCAGTCAATTCCCCAGTGCATCTCTAATCATTGTATGGCTCTCATAGCCAGTCTGTCTCAGTATATATATGTTTAGGACAAAAAGCAAGCCTCTGAAGACACGCAAACACCCACCGGACCAACTGCATCAAACCCCCGATTCCAAAGAAAACTGCATAATTGAGATTTGTGTTGCATACTTTTGTTAAGGCGAGTGCAGGAAATATAATCTGTTGATTGTAGAGTCCAAAACATAAGCATGTTGGGTCAACTACTGAAGTGATTCACACCTGTCAAACTGAATGGAAAGGCTGGGAACAGTGTCAGTGACAGATCACGAGCTGAAAGGCTTTTAAAGATTTAAAAAATTGCGCTGAAAAAGCAGGAAAGTGCACCATATTAGCATAGAAATTCAATAAATAACAGGCATATTGTTAAAGCATTGAGTTTTGGGTGGGATGTTCCTAAAAACTGGAATTTTTTCCATAACATTTTTATTTTGACAAACCCTGATTACATTAGCTCTTCATTTTTGCTGTCAACACTCTTGCACGGCGGCATTTTAATAACTCCAGGACAAACATCGAATGTTGTCCCAGCTGACTCGACACCTCTTTCAAAAAAGTTGCATCGGGAAAACGGCCTGAAAAAGTTGGCTAAACTCTGCTCTTCAAGCTGAAAGGTGTGTAAACAGGTCACGGATGGCCGGTGCTCCTCACAAACAGCACCCTCATTAAGACGGCTAACAGAAACAGAGACGGCAGAGCGGAAACCGAGAGGCCCCACTATCCAGAGAAACACAATGAGCCAGGCACACCAGGCAATACAAGGAAAACAAGCTGTTTCTCAATTACAGCTGAAAAAAATAAAATGGAGACGAAAAAAAAAAAGAAGATAAGGCGAATCAGTGTGCGGTTCCCGTTGCCACATATGTGTGGAATGAAGGGGAATGAAGAGGAAAGTGAAGCAGTAATCATTATGGTTGTGATGTGTTGCTCTGTAATGAATGCAATTTCATTTTTGTCACAGCCTTTGTCAGCAAGGTATGGAGTCCCAGCGTCATGCCAAAAAAAAAAAAAGAAAAAAAAAAGCACCTGCTGAATTAATGTGAAAAAAAGATAGAGACACAGACACAGTCTTTGTATTTTCCATTACCCCGCAGATGAAAAAGCTGCTGTGGAGAACGAGCTGTCCGGCGATGCTGGCGCTCCTCACAGGAACACGCTCATTAACACGGGAAGCTGGAATGAGCCGAAAAAACCTCCTGCTACCTTCCACTAACAAACAGGAGAATCACCTGAGCACATGCTTCATATTCTCGCCCGGAGTAATGAGAAACACTCAGGCGGAGGCTCGCCGGGCTCCCCCGGTCATTCAATTCAATCATCGTGCTGGGAGAGAAAGATGAGATCGCGGTTTTGACCTCTACTCATGAGCAGTAAAACACACACACACACACACACACACATTTTCAAGACGAGGGGTCTATTTGTGGACGTAACATCATCGTCAGCCCCGGTGTGTCTGGGGGTCAAGGCTGGCTGGAACCCGTCTCATCACATCGAAGATTATACCTCCGAAGGGCGATACATGCCTGGTGAGGGATGGCTACGACGAGGATATCTACAGATACACCCCTCAATAAGCTCCCGCTCCCCCTCCCCGGCTTAATCTGGATTGATAGCTCGGCCCATTACTGATAGATGGATGGAGCGGGTTATGTAGTGCTCCATTAGCGTCACTTCGTATAGGTGGAGGGGGGTTCGTGCGTCTGGGGCTCGGAGAACTAGCACAAGTGAGGCGAATGGCGTCTCAAAAAGCTGGCAATTACCTCCGATAGCCACGGTGGCGGCGTGGGCACGGAGGTTATGTGCTGCTGAAATGACTGGAACCGTCCAAATGGTAATCTGGGATCTGATTGTAAGTGGGGGAATAACAATAACTAGATTTGGTCGTAGAAAAAATAGATAAATGAAAAGATCAGCCCAGATAGAATTGTATCGTTACATTGGGTAAGATTCTGTGCAGACTGATGAAGAAAACGTTGCTGAAAAAAGCGGGGAAATGTTCTGCATTGCTTAAACTGAATGACGATTGGTCACAAGGTGTTGCCTCCCATTACCGGGGAATCACTGAGCTAATCGCATTAGCGTGCTAAAGCAGTTAGCAGTGACATCGATTCCATATCGCTGATAATCAGATGTACACTTTAGCATTTTTATCAGTCAAGATTAGCTAACTAGCACTTAAAGCGCAGTGGAGGCTGATAGTAAAAAAATAATCATCAAGGTCCCCGTCCTTAAAGTTAATACAATGGTTGGACTGTACAGCGACTCACATCATATGGTGATTTGTTGTAAGGTGAGTGTGTAAGTTTAAACAACTGTTTAACAGCATTTAGTCATTTCTTCATGGCAAAGAGGCAACTAAAACAAACATGATTTGTGTGGTATCCAACAAAGGAATCTGTATCCGGCGGGTGGACTTCAAAATACACGACAAAGCGCGTGACCGGGCACACCGATGCGCACAAAAACACACGCTTCACGCAGCAAAATGATGCATGTGCAGATGTCCAATATTCTCCTGAGACAGTGGCCGTGACTCCCTCCCGTCTGCGTGCTTTATTACGAGCAGTCACCACACCCACCCGCCTTGACCCGAGACTATATGAGCGCGATATAATGGGTCCGTCTTTTTCCCCTCACCACAGCCTCCTCATCCCATTCCCGAGTCGAAAGTACTATTAACCCCTGTGGACCCGGTAGGAAGGTGATTCTTCTGGGCTGAGATAATGTCACTCGTCCTTACCTCATCTGTTGGTTAATGGTGCCTGGAGGGCTGGCTCATGTGGAACGGTGGGGATATTTAATCTTGGGACAAAAATGACTACATCATTAGGATTTTTTTTCTAAAAAAAAAAAGTGCCCGACAAAGACGCCTGCCTTGATCCCCAAAGAAAAAAACTGATGAAATAAATGCCTTTAACACGGTTTAACTCTCCGTAAGCTTTTGAGCTATCTATATTTAAATGTGCTGTGTAATTAAGATCGGGGTATGACCTAGGGTTGCGACTGTCACTGGGCGAGAGTGTAAATGGATTGTGGGAGTTGGAGTTTGCTAGCAGGGAGAGCGCTGGCTCGCTTTTGGCCTGAGGTGGCTGCTGATGGATGGAAACCTGGCAAAGTTTTAGCTGCTAATACTCCCTTCAAAAAGCTGATTAAATCAACCAGCGCTGCTCCGACTTCTTTGCCGTTCCTCGACTGAAATGGATGCCTACCTCTTCTTCACACCCCCCTTTACGCCGCTCTTTCCTCTCCGAGCTCCCGCTGTCATGTTTCTCATCTTTTCCATAGCACCGGCTTTTAGTATTCCTTCCTCTCTCCTGGATCTGCAGCGCCTCACTTTCTTTCTCCATCTCATCCATCTGCCTGCCTTTAATTATTCCCTTTTACTACATCGTCACGTAGGATTAGACAATATCTGCACAAACACACGCTATTGTGCTCGCTTTCACCCAGGAGAACATACACATATACCGTTACCTCTCCTATGCAGCAGGTTTGGAAAAAGCATGCTATAAAATGAGCACAAAGGAGAATTATTTATAGCTTTTAATTTCAGCAGTAAGATTAGTTTTATTCATAATGAAATGGGCTGTCAGAAGTACCTGCCAGGAAGTGATATTGTGTTTAAGTACCTTGGCTTATGTAGTCTAACTGACTGCCAATGTGAGTATTAATTTAATCTAAATGGTGCTCAAACCCTGAAATATTATGAAAAAGTTTTCTTTACGTTTAAAAGGTTCATTGAAACTGACTAATTTACACCCGGCGCACTAAATATTAAAATTTTCCGTCCCCATCCCTGACATTTGTGACATCACCCCTTTTCTTTGTTCTATTGGCTGCATCATGGAGCTCAGATTGTGTTGATTGGAGTCACAAATAAAGTGGAACATCGGCTCTGAATTTGATTTGATGAGCAGTGTCTTTTCTCAGAAGGTGCAAACCTAATGTTTCTACAGAATAATCATCAGACTTTATTATTAAAACTTGACTCGGGTCTGCTCAGATAGCACAGATAACCCGAACACACAAACCGGTGCCCCATTAAAGTCCACTTGATAAAAACTCCCGTCTGGTGGAATCTTCTCCGCATTACCTTTGTCATGAATATTCATCCTACGTGACAAATGTATCGCCCTGGTACGCGGGTGCGCACGTGTTTGTGTGCGTGCAGCCCTTGCACATGGCAGGACACTTCCACCATCTCACCCAGTCACAAATTACCTCATTAAATTTCATTGCATTAAAGCCATTTTATGAATTTAGCATGGTCCCAGGCCCATTGTTCGCCTGCAAATGAGATTAAAGCAACATTTGCCTTTCTCTCTGCTTTCAATTATATTTCTGGAAGGACAGCTTGGGCACAGCACCTTAATGAAGAGAGAGAGAATAAAAGCAAACGACTGTGCATTTCGTGGCACTTTGGACATTTCTGAGTTAAGACAACTTAGGAACACATTTGGGAAATTAAGACTTTCATTTCACAGTTCTTTACTTGCCATTACAGTTTATTATTTTTTTTTTTACCATTGGATTCAACCCTTCGTGTCGTTTGAGGTTCGTTTCCGTCGTCGCATCGATGTAAACTTATGAAATCGCATTCGAATGAATGGCATCTAATTACCGATTTTATCCTCCCATTAAGATTAATTATTCATGTTTTCCTACGTGTGTGTTCTCTAATGAGTGTGCTGTATACCGCTTTTGTGTCTCTTCCCATGCACCCCAATAGGGATAAAGTGCAATAAGGCAAAGTGAGTTGATCTTAGGCTTAAAAGTCCCTTTGCACCATGCAGATTACTACACCCATTCAAACACTTATGATGAGGTAACGGTCAATGAAACGATGTTGCCTGGCAACACATCTATCTTTTGGCAGTGAAAAGACGGTTTTGCGTGCTGGTGGGGAACCTTTGGCCCAGAAAAGTCCAACTTAAAATATAGGACATTTGAATACAGACCGCATTTGCTAAAACAAAATACATTGAAGGGTTATTTTTTGTTGTTTTTTTCCACTTTTTGCATCGTCAAACTCTTTCATTCAATTACCATTATTACCAACAACAAAAAAAGACTATGGACCCAAAAAAAGTTCAATGTCACCACTGTGAAGCTGTATTGTCACACTCCTGTTTGCATATCTATGTGGACTGTAAGAAAATAGTTCTCCATTGATGAGGAATAAAGTAAGAATAAAGTGCACTCGTCACTAATAAATCTTGTATCTCATGCCAATAAACGATAAAAAAAATTAAAAGTGATTTTACCAAATCTTCAATTCGTTGACCGTTAGTAGGGGTCAGGTGTCCCTTGGGAATCTGAGAGGATGTCATGTGTTTTATGCACCATTTCCCACAGTGAAGATAGATGGAAAAGCAAGAATATGACAAAACATGACAATGATAAGAAGAAAAAAGTTTAATAAATTCCCTATTGGTGTAGGATCCTTACTATAAGGGTATGCCATACCTGACAAGCACAACCCAAGATGGTTTTTGTTTACCAGCTTTCACTCAAGCAGGGCGAAAAAAAGGGCCCCCAAAGTAGTCAGCCGAGTCAACAGCAGCAGCCAATAAGCATCACAATAAAAACAAAGAGCCGGTGGCCAGTCATACAGCTCTACTGGACAAGTAGGTTTTGTTGGGGAGTTGAAAACTATAGCAGGTCCATGTGAAAGGCGCTAGGGAGAGGCTTATGTGGCCGATCTGCATGTGAAAAAAAAGGGCTTCACTCGCAAATAATACGAGTCTTTGACCCTCTTGAAGAAATGGTTTACGTGTATATACACAAATACACAGTCAACCAGCAAACGGGAGAAGGAAGGACGCAGTTTGGGGATGGAAAGTCTGTAAGGCACAACAAAGATGGGTCTTGTATTGACTAAACAAACTGGACAAAAACCTTTCCTTTTATTTTTTTAGAGTTATTTTTTCCATTTATACTTGCATGAAGGTTTAAAAAAAACTCATATGCCAACAAGGATCACAATTAACACCAAGGGAGGCTTGTGCGACCGTGGAATCTCAATTTGTTCTCTGTTGTTGCACCAGCCAGAGAGCCATTGATTGAGACCTCTTTTTGAATAATTGTGTGAATGTGTGTGTTTTAACGGAAAAGCACTGATCCTTTTCCACATCTATGAATTCAAATCCAAACTCATCTGTATTCGTGAGGGCTCCGGCAGCACTCGCTGCCAAATCTTTCTCCAGCAATTCTTCTAAAGTCTTTTTTCTCCCCCCCGCCTCCCACCCCACCTTTTCTTTTTCAGCTCTTTTTCTAAGGTCTCAGTTCACAACTTCTCAACTTCTTCTGTTGGGTTGCGATTCCCTTCCTTCACACCCGCTCTCCCTCTCTTCTTTATTCTAAATTCCCTCCCTCCTCTCTACTCACCTGCTCCTCACCCGTTTGTCTTCAATTTTTCAAACATCGCCCTGTGCTTATGCTGGTGTAACGCGACTTTTGCGTACCGATAAGGAAAGGAGACAGCGGGTGCGTATGAAAGATAATGCACGCTCTGGTTTTTCGAGAATCCCATATTCAGCCACCAAATGAGCACGTGGAAAAGTGCCAGCTTGCATTGCCGTCTACATCTCATGTGCACTCCTGCATCTGCATGCATGCATGCATGCATGCATTCGCGCGTGTGTGTTTGATAATGCAGAAGGCTGGCAGATATGACACACCTCATCTTCTCCCCAGACCTCTGTTTTAATCTGGCAAAACAGGCTGTGCACGTAATGACCTTTAGAAAGGGTGAAGATAAGTAGATGAGGCTGGCTGTGAGGGGAGTGTTGAGTTACTGTATAGAGGAAGCGGGCAGAAATAAGGGGGTGGATGACAGAGGGAGGAAGATAAATGGATGAGGGGATCGGATAAAGTGGAGCATTTAAGGAGATATACGCAGACAGAGGGCTGAGAACATGGAGGATGACGTTGAATTTTAAACTGGAGGCATCCAAAGCCTCCCTCCTACATGCTCATGCGTTTGGCTTCAATAATTTGGAGAATTTACAAGCACATTTTTACATTTACACAACACGTTTGCACCAATTTGCGACAATATCTCATGATCACATAAAATAAAAAAAATGGCTGTCTTCACGGCAAAAAAAAAGAGAAAATGATCACAAAACCGAGAAAGTGCATTTTGAGAAGGGTTGAATCTCCCTTCGATAAATAATCCAAAGCACCGCAGCTGAATTTGTCTTTACTTCAACTACGGTTTTAACCCTATAATGCCAAATGCATCATATTTGATTAATACGGTTTCTGAAGTCTTTTGGATCTGAGACTTTTTGCATCATTCAGTGGTAAAAGCTTTGCTCAAACCCCTGTTGTACACATTCAGATATACCTGATAACAGCCAGTAGAAGACTACATGGAAATATATTTTTGACTTATTGTACGCTAATTTGAGCAAAATAATTTCAGTTTTTTTTTTTCTTCATATGTTGTTGAGGGGCCAAAGAAAGGCTTCAGACAAAAAAAAATCCAATATTCTTCCTATTTTTCTTGGATGGGGCTTTAAAGGGTTAAAGAGGCTGCCACACCTGCCAGTTTAAAAAGCTCACTTCAACCCTTTGCCACCGTGTAGTTGGACAGCTTTCAGAAGGGCGAAAGACATTTTCGGGACGAGTGGGAACTCTGAGTTGCGATGCCGAGCACCTCGGGGGCTGTAGTCCACTTCCCCGAGTATTTCCGAGGCACTCAGCTAAACGCCGACAATGCAGAGGGTGGCGATAAGGAACAGTGTAAGAGGATGAGTGCAGGGGGGGGTGAATAGGAATGCGGTGTGAGAAGTGTTACGGAGTCGTGTAAAGTGATGGAGGGAAGGATAGAGGGATGAGGGAACGGCTAAAAAGATGAAGGTGGCAAAAAAAAAAAAGGGGGGGGGGGGGGGGGGAAGACGGGGAAGGTGGGATAAGGGGGTGAGGCGCAGCAGGGGCTGGAAGGGGGTTATTGCAAGTCCTTGATTATACTAATCCGAGCGGACTCCCCTGGTTGCAGATTAGTGCCTGTACACAGGCACACACCCACGCAGAGAGAGAGGCCCCCACACACCTTCTGTTGCCCCGGCACATGTTGATTTGCCCTGCGCTGTGGCACCCCGCGGCCACTTCCAAATCCCCTCACAGCCGGGGCAAAATAACAGCCAGCGCACGGTGGATTGATGATGGGGAAGCCACCATTCAAATTCAAAACAACTCGCTTTCAGCTCATATTGAGCTTCCAATCAGGACAAATGGCTTTTATCTATGAAATAAAACCTCTTAGTGACACATTAAGGACATCAGATTGAGATTTCCAAACTTGTTTGTCAGATTTGTTTTAGTCTTTTTTCCCTTTTTTTTTTTTTATTCCGCCAAGGTGAATTAAACTATTGGTGGTTTTTGTAGCCAACATCAGAATTTTTTTTTTTTTAACCAAGACACAAGCTTTCTATGATGGTTTGTGTTGATGTCGGTACTTGATTTTGTTGCAATAGTTAAGCTACAAAATAAAAATAAAAAAGAGAAGAGAGACAAAAAAAAAGATAAGCAACCAACATTAATGGTTTCAATTGAAGAATTCATCAGAGTAAAAATAAACCATCATCTGTAGCTAAATTTATCCAGAATATTCATGTATATGCTCCAAAATGCCAAATTGTAAAGTCGACCTTTCCTTCCTGGTTTTGATATTAGCAAAAGACCAATAAAACAAAGAGTACAAAACACTCCATTAGTATATATGTTTTTTTTCTTTTTAAATATTCTTTTTGTATTTATTTCGAATGTAAAATTTTTTTTATTTATTTAGCACATTTCATACACAAACATAACTTTGAAATGAGATCAAATCATAAAAAGGAACATTTTAAAACTAAAATTGGACAAAAAAAGTATTACAAGAAAAAGTAAAACAGATCAGTATGTTCAGGGTGTTTTCTCTATCTCTGTACAGCAAAGGAGAAAAACGTATTTTCTCCCGTTTGGGTTCTAACTTGAGGTTCTACCAGCTTATTGCTTAAAGATCTCAAAGCTCCACTTGGTTTAAATCAAAGTGATCTTTAGACTCAGAGCCACACCTTAAAGTCTGTCCTGCAGGTACCTGGAGGCCAGCGTATGGAGCTCGGAGCAGGTGAAGGGTCCAGTTTTTCTGGTTCTTGTTGGGACTTTGACAGCAGCGTTCTGGATGAGCTGAAGCTGCCTAATTGTATTAGTCTGAAGACCAGATAAAAGAGCATTAAAGCAGCCACGTCTGCTTTGAGCTCGTCTAAATCAGCTCTGGAGATGAGATCATAGACCCCGGAGATTAGTTTCAGGTGGTAAAAGGCCGTCTTAGTTACAGCCTTGATGTGGCGGCCTGGGTTCAGGCCGGAGTCGACTAAAACCCTGAGGTTCTTAGCCTTGGATTTTGTCTTGAGCCCTCTGGATTCAAGCTGGGTTACACAAACCATCTAACGTTATCTTGTTTATGTGGCATCATAAAGCAGAATAGTTTTGTGCTGTTGTACTAGGCGGCAAACACATTAAAGGGCATCCTTATAGAAAAATATATTCCGATTTTGAACAAACTGAGTAAAGAATTTGCTAGTCAAATCTTTTCATTTGAGGGAAAGAAAGACTTCCGTTCTCCAAGGATAGATAATCCCGACATATGCACTTTTTAAGACAGTTATTTTCAACATCACGTGGATGTACCATCGTTTAAAAACCAACCAAGACCTGACAGTCAACCAGTCATTGAACTGTGGTCCGCATATCCTAATGTGGCATCGTCGAGTGGGTTTAAATGCCTCTCAAGTGAAGCCCGTACCGAGGACGTGTGCGATGAGCAAATCATTTTTTTTTTTTGGCTGAAGAGCTTTCAAAAAAAAGAAGGCAGGAGACAGATTGTGTCACAGTGAGCAACAAGTCAAGGAGGTAAAGACGAGGTGTGAGTGGCAGGGTACGCTTAATGTCAGCCAGACTGCACAGCGCAGCACTTTTCCACTGCAAACCACACCAAACGGATGAGGCCGGATTAGAGCGCGCCGCATGCCGCACGCTTAAGAAGAGTTGCCGGCAAAGGAGGAAGTCTTAAAGTCCCAACTCCATCGCTCCGATACACAACAGCCCTTAAACGCGTCTGCAAATCACACCGTTTGTCGGCCGGGTTTTTCCCCGAAAATGTCACCGAGGATAAACAACAGTTGAACCGCTTCTCTTCTCCTCTGAATGTTTACACCCAGGGACGTTTCGCACATTCTTTCTTTGCAAGTGCGGCCAGTTATGGACACAAATGTCATCAAACTGTTGTGTTTAGTCTGTTTCTGCTTCTGTCTCGGTTTCACAGATTAGATGGACAAACACAGGCCGGAATGACTTTCCCCTTCGTGGGTCATCCAATACTCCTTCTGCAAATATTAAAACCGTTTCAGATCCCACTGAGAGAAGGGAGGGGCAGATAAAGGGGAAAGATAATGAGGGGGTTGATGAAAATCTTTCATTGCTATAGCTTTCTTTATGTCAAAGGGAGACAAAAGTATTTATTTATTTGGCTAATATTTCAAGTGGGAAAAAAAACACAAAATATGAGCTACACAACCATCAGTATAAAGAGAGTTACATCTGACAGTTTAATCTCTCCTCCCCCTAAATGACGTAATCAGTGAAGCCATCATCTTCAACTTACCAGGGCACAGACCCCCACTATATATATTTATATATATACATATAAAAATTCACCCTAGGAGTAATGGTGGATATACTCAAAATGATTTTTAAAAAAAGAATTTCAAAGGATCTTTACTTAAATTTCTGCCAACTCAATGACTTCTCAGTGCTTTCAAGTATGCAACAAATCTAAATAAGACCCAATGTTATGTCATTCTGTTTTATGATTGGCCGGTTGTAGGCAACAGGCTGAAAGTTTAAGATATAAGAAAGGACTATGGCACATCTGTGTATCCCTAGTAAAAGGTTATCATGTTAGCCCCACATAATGAGAATAGACAAGATATAACATTTAGACTGGATAAATATTTTGAATGATCTATATGAAGTGATTCAACTCTGAATTGATTCAACTCTCCCTTTGGGGGTTGGGGGTTGAAAATCCTGACAACTGTCTGGTAATGGTACTTAGGCACCGCATTCTAGCCTAAGCCTAGCTCAACAGGAACAACATCGGAAGTCACCTTTGATAAAAGTGTCTGCTAAAAACACATAAACGTCACATAATCATCTAAAAAGTTTGCGCAAACGTAAAAAAAGAAAAAAAATGTTTTCTCACGAAAAAATCCGATTTGATCGAGTTAAATGGCAGTGGGCTCAAAACATGGCCCAATATGAAAAAAATTCAAACAGAATCAGGTACAAAAGTTGCCAACATTTTCAAAGTCTTCATTTGAGAAACTTTGCTGTGAAACTTGCATAAATGAAAAAAATATTAGCATTCTGCCAGACTTTTGAAAGTTTTTGCTTTGAAAAAAAGAAAGAAAGAAAAGTCTTCATGTCTCTGTGGCCACTGCTGAATTAATCATGTACCTTGTCGAGTTGTCCGTGCGGGCATTTTTTTTTAACTTGGCACGGCACAAATCTTTTTCCCCCACATTTACCGACACGCCCAAAACAACGGGATCCTAATTTTGAACTTAAGAAGGTCAGCCATACGGGAGGCAAACAGTTCGTCATCGCCCACCACAGCTCCTCCATCTGTAACTCAGAAAGCATCAACATTAAACCAGTTCGGGTGCCAAGACGGGCTGGAAACATTTGGCTGGAGAAGCAAAGGTGCTATGTTGTGACAGACTGAGGAGAACCGAAGACATACCCTGCACGACTCCGGCGGATTAAAAGTTTAGTCGCTAAGAAAGTTACCAGGGTTTTTACAAACTCACCGAGGATTAACACCTGTGTAGTGATGGCGGAGGATTTGAGTTTCAAGGTCCCTTCAGGGAAAAAAAACATCACACGCCATCACTTAAATCTCCTCTGAACCCCGGTAAATGTCTAAATAATTTACACGTGGCATGGGTTCATAAATACTAAGATCGCGAAAATGACTCTCCGAATTACACAACCCATCTCCCGTCCTCAGAGTGCCGGAAACTTCTCTGGCTTTCCGTGGCTTATTTAATTAATGCCGCATCTGCTGGCGCCGACGTGGGAACCCCGCAGTGGTATTTTGGTGCTGTCCGCTTCTGTTGGGTCTCCAATCAGGGACACTCGGAGTTCCAGGCGTGTGTGTATCCGACAGTGCTGTTGTGTGTCGGTTGTCTGACGGTGGCGTTTCGGACCGCGCGGCCGCAGGGTGAATCACGTTAGCGCAAAGGGTTGATAAGTTCACGTCCGCCGCCCGTGTAAACATGGCTCGGGCCAGATAGCCCCGCGTGCCCCAGTGTTTATTCATCTGAACTTCCCTAAACTGATTTCAGAGGAAATATCCCGCCGAAGATTTACGCGCTGCCTCCGAGTGAAAAGCTCGCCCGAGCTGGACTGCAGTGGAGTGAGATGAGGGTTTCAGAGAACACTTGCTCCTTTTTTTGAAAGCAAACACTTGTGACAAAAGTCGACGTGAGGGCAAGCTGCTCTTTCTCTAATTCGGGCTCCGAAAATGACACTTATTAGGCATTTTTAAAAGAACAACCCACAGATACACGCTTAGTTTACATTCATACTCAACGGTGCCAACCAATGCAAAGTCCTGGAAGCCTTGCATCAATCTGTAGGCTTTAAGAGACCTTCAGGAGAGCCAGTAATGTACTAGCATGTGTCACTTCTGATGCCTTTTTCCCCTTCTAACTCTTAAAGCTGTTTAAATAAAATAAGACAATAAAGCTAAACAAAGTTTAAACATTTGCAATGAGAAGAACTGATTATTTTTTTCCCACAAGAGAGGTTCAAACTGTTTAAGCTGACAGTGTCTCCAGCTGTGAAAACTGCCTCTGATAAAACCTGTGACGTGGATTTAACGCGTCAAATCGTCCTCCGCCTCGAAAAAAACGAAGGCTCGGAGATCTGAGCTCAACAGCAAACCTGCAAAAGCAGAGCATGTTTGGAACCCGCATGAAAGGAAACGTGTTGGCGGAGAGAGTCTTGTGATATTTCATTCCAGCCCGATCCCTAAAGGCTTAAATTAGGCTTAAGCCGCGATAGTTTGGTCCCGTCTCTTTAAATCCTCCGGCCCGCTTTAATCTACTCAGCCTGGACACGATTGGACACATGTTTGTTTCGGCACCGATTGATCGTCTGACTGGCAGATTTCCCGCCGACCTAAACCAACCGAGACAAATGGGAAAATGAATGGCGCTGAACTGACCCAAACACGTCCAGCACAGACCATTAATTTCAATTACGGAAACACCGCACCAGTACAATGACATCCTCGACAACAATGCCTCAAACATTCCCAGGAAACGACGCGTCGGTGTCTGACCGCACCAACGACCTCAGCAGAATCAAGCCCGAGTGGTTTTTAATGAGAATATGTGTTTACTTTAATATTGGACTTTTCGCTTTGAGCAATCAGCCATCTGGACTGTGCAATTTTTTTCACATGAAAAAACCCCCCATTTGGGAACACTTTGGGAAATACAGTAAACATAGCCCATCCCCTATCCCGTCCAGTCTTCCTGCATCAATAGCAGGACAAAAAAAGCATATCACACAAAAATGTATTTTAGTTTTGGCAAAAACAGGACATGAGGGGATAAAGAACAAACTGGAAAATCTCTCAGTTTTATGGTTATTTGGTTGTTTATTCACTTTTTTCATGACTGTGATCTGATCCCTCTCTTCCCATCTTTGCCTCAGAATTCCTTTAATTGTTTTTAATCCGACTTTGATTGAAATGAGATCAGTGTAACTGGTTGACGGGAGGAAAGCACTCAGCCATATAACGTCAGCTGTCAAAAACGTTTGATAAAACGGAATCAAGCATAACTCGATTTACCTTCAGTTATTTCATTTTATTAGCTGAAGTTGGGGAAAATTGAACCGAGCGTTTGTGAGATCTATGACAAACTCTGGACAAAACAACAAACTGATTCAATGATGGGACTTTCTGCTTAGGGGGGGTGGGCGGGGGGGGCATCATGTGCAATCACATGCAAATTCACAAGAGCTGGAGGAGAAAACGGCAACAAATGTTCCAGATGTTATTAGCTAACGCTGCGAGCAGGCTCTCCGATGCCGGCTGAATAAAAAGAGCAAAGTTCAGAGCGGGGTCGCTGGTTTAGAGAGGGGCCGGCGCACACAAAGAAAATATTCAACCGGCTGATGATCCACAAATGTACACAGCAAACAGAGACTGACTCATCTGCAGGCCCTCACAGCGGTCCAGCAGAAACCAGAACTCGATTCAGTGGTTGAGTCTTTTAAAAGGCTTTATGACGAGAACGGTATTCGACACAATATGGATTCAACTTAATCATATCACACTGTGGAGAACTGCAAATAGAAAAATAATCTTTAACTTTGCATAATTGGGATTGATAACTGGAGCCATTTGAGATAATTAATCATATCCCAACATGCTAAATGCACATATACGTCTGCCTACTGCCAAAAAGAGAGTGAGGGGCCAACGAGAAATGAACTTCTTCAAATAAGTCAAATAAATTAAGCAGAATCTTCTGTTTAGAATGTTTTTACGAGCAAATCAGATGCCGCTAAGGTGTAAAGGCTAAAATGGCTTGACAATTATAAATGTCCAAAGACAAAAGGATATTAGAATGAACATTATAACTAATTAAGCGTTTAACCATCCTTAACATTTAGTAACTTCCCTGAATAAAAAAGCATATGTAGCCCATTTCAAATCAGCCCTAACAGTTGCGCATTAATAAAGTAGTCATGAAACATCCAAACACTTGTCGGCTTACAGCTTCTACTCAGTTGAGTGGGACTTTCACACAGGGCCTCTTATACATTAGCTTAGCTTAATTTAGCTTACGTAACAGGACAAAAAACTCTTCCATCACTGGAGGAATTAGCTACATGTTTCAACTGGTGAAGGACAACCAGACCTGGCAGAAAATTCTATTAAAGCAGATCAGCTTTGCCAACGTGAACACCAATAGTGTTTTAGAGCGTGCTTCTTCCGTTTACGATGCGTTTTGTTATGCAAAATCATCCCGGTGGTGGAAGTGGGGGGTGTAGAAACTCCAGCTTCATACCTCCTCGCACGGCAACGTCTGAAGAGGGCAATAAAGATGGAACAGGAGAGGTGGAGGAAGTGAAGAGGGGGGGGGGGCGGTGACAGCCTCATGCATTCCTCAGCATCCACCCGCTCTGCAGCCACAGCTTCTTACCATCTCTGTAAACATTATGCAAATGTCCGCGCCGCCCGTGCCATGTGCTATAATGTGACGCTGGCGGTAGCAGAAAAGCAGTAATCACGTTTAAGGAGTATGGGCGGAGAAATCAAACAAGGGTATTTATTATCCAACGATCCCTAATCCGATAAGCTGTCATCACTTCACTCCGCGATGCCTTCAAAAATGGGCGAAAAAAGCTTGTGGAAAAAAAAAAAAGCTCTGCTGCAAAGCGGAGAGGGAGTATCAGTCTGCCTGGGCTCTCGGGCGCGCTCTCTCCCTCTCACACTCTCGCGAACCCCAGACAAATCTGTGGATTTAGCCCCCTGTTATTGTGTCTGTCTAGTTTGCGGGTAATTAAATGCAGCAGATAATTTGATCTTTTGTTTTCGGTCTTTTTGTTCTTTTTCTCAGAGCTGCTGTGGGAGATTATGGTGCCTCTGTGTGTGTGTGTGTGTGTGTGTGCGAGCGATCGGAGTTGCGATGCCATAAATGACTGCGTTTCTGCCAGACATCTTCCAATTAGAAGGTTAAACAAAGGAGTGCGTTTGAATAGCGGCTTTTACCCAAGAGGAGGTGGAGGAAGAAAAGGAGAGGGAGACTCGTGCTGACCCAGTGCGCGCACAAATCGCAAACAGTGGCGACTGCATTGTCTGAGCTGACCTCAGTGTGTTCTGAACGGTTTTAATGGCGGCGTTTCTACTGGTTCCAACTTGCACATTACTATGGATTTTTGAGTTAGCACACTGCTGTAGCCTAATAACTCATTAGCATTGCGGTATGACTGTTGCAACTATGGATCGTTGAGTCATTTTCGGACTTTTACACACTGCTATGGAAGCATTCGTCCCAATAAACAGGAGTTTAAGAGCGAGCAGCGGAGATGGAAAGCAGGCAGTATGAAGGGATGCATAACTGGAGAGCAAAGTGGAAAACAGACAGGAAACGATCAATCAAACGTCCTCCCGGCCACCCCATGTTGTCATCTCATTCTTTCTTTATTAAACTTCCTCTCTGTTGACATTTGACCTCGCTGTTCCAAGCTGTCTGGGAGCTCCCAAAGAGAAGCTTTTTTTTTCTCTCCCAATCTGAACCAAGTCTTCATGCCTTCTGAGCTCACGTTGTTCACAGTGGTCGCTATTGTCGGGTTCACAATTCCCAACTATGGACGAGCCGCGTAGTTTCATCTTAATTTTTCTTTTTCTCATCCAATCTTTTGATCGGAAAGCTCATATCATGTTAGGAGGGGAAAGTTCAGTGGGACAAGTCGCGAAAAGTCCGCAAATACATACTTTCCGATTTTGGAGTGGGAATATTTGTCTGGCTCGCCTCGAGCCCTGACCTCATCCCCATGTACAATCTCTTTGCCAAGGAAATTGCGATTGGGAGCCAGGTCTTATCACCATTGGTAAACAGGCCTTATCACCTAAAAACAGTGCACTCGACCAAACTAATGCGCTTTTGGCGAGATGCAATCGAATCGTCGCACCCAGGGTCCAAGATTATGAAAGTCACAGGATTGAGTGGAGGATTTTACGGCAGCAGGTTAATGCTGATTACTTCGAGCGAGGCGCTCCACAATCATGGCGTCCTTATTCTTGCGTCTGTGAAATGCACCTGAAAGCAGCACACAAATGCACCAAAGCAAACACAACCTTGCGCAGCTTTACACCAGATGTTCCAAAAGCTCTTATCTCTCCATCTCCATGCATCCGTCCTCTCCAATTCCTCTCTCCAAATTCTGAGAAACAGACAAACAGAGAAACAGAGAAACAGAGACACAGAGAGATGGCGAGACTCGGCTTGGCTGGCGTTAAGGCTGTTTGGACAGATCCAGCAGGACGCAGAGAGGCCTCTCATCCCTAATCTTTCGCCCCTTTGTCCGGGCGGTCTCCACTCGTTCCTCCACCTCTTTTGATCACCCCGCTCATCCGACTCGGTCGCTTCTTTGAGCTCTCCACGTGCTTCATGATACGTCCAGCTCTCACCGTGAAAAAAATCGGAGTACTTCCAGTATGTTTTGGTTTTAGACACAAAGAGAGCACAGCGTGGATCTGATGGCCTTCCAAACACCAGTGGGCTCCCTGGAAATGCACCCGGGGCTCCTAAGGGAAATGCTGACGTTGCATAGTTTAACTGTCATGGCATGGAAAGTGACCACTAAAGTCACTCACGGTACTATTTAATCTAATGCATGTTCCACAACCTGAATGTAAGGAATATCCGCATAAAGTGACTTTCTCTTTAAAGACAAATAATAGGATTTTATTGTTTTCTTACCACGTTACAGATTTCAACTTGTATAAGAGAAGTCCCGTGGTGGGGCCCCTTGTTTCTGACAATGTGATGAAGTCATGTGTTGTGGCGGTCTGGTGCAGATAGCCGTGTGGTCCGCTGGCACGGCTGGAAGTCTCAGAAGTCTCATGGTTCCATTTACTACTGGCATGACTGTGTTATGGATTAAATGTCACAACACGGGGGTCAGAGTGCAAAATGTCACTCGCCTGGCTTCTGAATGGGGGCTTTCTTTGCTTGTCTTAAAAACAGTTGTTTAAAGGTTTTCTTTATTTTAAACGCTTTAGATAAACTGGGGTCAGGATATCTGTTGAGCTCAGGGTTGATTTCGGGGTGTTGTTATTGTTTTTGAAAAACACTGAAGAGAAACCTAAAATTTTCGAGACAGCATGCCTAATTGTTTCTCTTTACTGTGTATGTTAAAAAATGTGATCACATTTCCATATGCATGTCTCTATAATTGTATTTTAATGTAACTGCTTTATGTTTTGGAGCATCTTTACAAGTTTAAAAAGTTTTTTCGTGATGTGTTTATGTACCAAAACACCACATTTAGTGTATTTTCTACCGTTCACATTAGTTAACAGTCACTGAGACTCCATCTTATCTGTTGTTTTCCAAATACACAAACCATGCAAATTCTTCAAATTGTTCCTTTTTAATTTTTTCCTTTTAGTACCACTTACTTTCAATTTATTAATTACCAATAAACTGATATTTTCCATGAAATATTAGAAAATGTCCCACTTTCAAAACCTTTCTGGGTTCTATTGAAAACCCAATATTGGTTTTAGTAAATCTGAAAATCAGTGTATTCTCACTTTATTTACAATTGACCTTTTTGGTGGGATTATGGTTGTTTTTCACTGAATCTGGAGTATGATAACCACTGATACAGATAAATAGAAATAGACCTACGGTATTATACTTCCATTTATCCTACTTATTCTACTTATCCTTATCAAAATTTCACCAAAGCATAACTGGAAAAAACCAGGCCAAACCACACAGTGGGTTATGTTAAGTATTTCTGTTACCTTCCGAAAACACTGATATTAAATGCACATACTCATCCCTTTACATTTCAGACAATCCTTCATCATTTATCCACCCCCATTATTCTACCCATCATCTCTCTGCTCTAATCTTCCAATCAACCATCCCTGGTGCATTGTAATCTGCTGTAATCTGGCGGATTAACCTCACCACTTTGGCTCATCATCTGATTGTTCTGGTTCAAAGCTGTGGCTGCTACGGCTGTTCGTAGCGCTGTCTGGTTGGATCCATGTGCGCTTAGATAGCCCGTGTTGTAGCACGGGAAATACAGACAAAAAAATGAGATAGCACAGAAAGTTAATGAAGAGATTAAATGCTCTGGCATACATGGAAAGAGGGAGATTTTTGAGAGATTTAAATCGCGTCTGCTTAAAATAAAACAAGCAAAGCAAATGTCACTAAAGAGCATTAGAAAACGCTTCGGGGAAAAAAAAAATAGGTGTAACCACACCGAACGGGGAGACAAAGGATTTCTGGCAACAGGAATTTAACACCTCTAACAGCTAAATTCAGCATGAAAGTGTGAGTAATGCGCCCAGGTACCCAATCCTGCTGACATGCTAACAAAGACAACAAAGGCAAATTAATACAGTATTAACACTCAGAGCAGTTGGGGCAACACCGGTAGCCTTGCTGTGACACCCTCATTAAATACAGAAATCACAGGAACATTGTAACCCTTATAACTTCAGACTACACCAACAATCCAGTGCCAAAGAAATCCAGAGACCGGAGTAAGATTTTCTCAAAGAATCCCATTCCGACAACCCCAGACAGTATTCAGAAGCATTTCAAATATAGAAGCTATGGGATTACTGTGTTATAATCCAGTAGATTCCGACGTCTATTGTTAGGCTCTTTCTTTCACCAGTTCATTTCTTTTCCCTTTCTATCCTCCTCTGCTGTCGCTCTTCATTTTCTCCTCTTTTTCCTCTCCATTCCTCTCCAGTCACCGCTCTGCGCAATCCATCTATCCCTTTCTATACCTCCTCGTCCTCTATCATTCTCTTCATCTATTGTCCCCCCCCCCCCCCCCCCCCCATATATGCCTCTGACATCAGGCCGTTTGCCAAGTCACTGTACGCTTCAATTAGAGGAGAAGCAGCCACACACACACTCACACACAAACACAAACACGTACGCAACATGTCGGTCTTTTAGCTGAAACCTTTTGTACGCTCCCCAAGGAAAACGAAAAAGGCTGCTGATAGACAGGGTGCGTGTGTGTGTGTATGTGCGAGCAAAGGTGTGTGCAGTGAGGTCTGCTAGTTGGAACGTGTCCTAGAGTGTGACTTTGATATCAGTCTTGGTAATCTAAGTCATTCTCTGCGCTGTATTCGGACACAATAGAGGCAAGCACGCACACACGTGTACATGATCTCACACACACACACACACACACACACACACACACACACACACACACAC
>JABUIW010000201.1:758043-769873 GCA_013363375.1 Menidia beryllina
TGATTCTGATTCTGATACACAGTAACAAACAGCAAACAAAGTATGCGGCCAATACTGTAATTCGAATATATAAGATGTCAGTCTGCTGTTCAAGGAAAGCCCATTATACAATAACGGAGTAATTAATTGAGTATTTAGATAAGGCAGCAAAAAAACATGGTGATAACTTTGGGTCAATCCAAAAGGAAATAAAGAAGAACAGCCAAAAGAGAGACGGGAAAACTGTTGCTTTTCAGGTTTTACCGGTCTAATCAGAACATCTTGAAAGGTTGAAAACCACCAGCATTGATTTACTAACATTTTGTTGAAAAACAATATAGTCCAATCAACTAAAAGACAGAAATGGAATACAACATCAAATACTCCACTGTCCTAACGACTGGCCTAAAGTGTCACAGATTTGAGTGAAAACATTAGAAGGTTTATTCCCAAACTCAGCAGATCTAAGTCATGATACAACCTTTTTTTTTTAAATTGCACATAAAACAATAATTTGACATTGGTCAGCAAGAAAAGATTGGCTTCTCTCCTTGTCTACATCAATTTGCTTCACAGAACAGGGAGCACATCACTCCGCCCCGAAATAGCGACGCCAATGTCAGACTCGGCCAGGATTTAGTGCGAATAGAAGTCATTTTTTCGACTGACAGCTTTAGCCCTGATCTTTCCTCTCATCTCTTGACATACGTGAAGCCTTCCCACTTATCAAAGATTCATTAGCTCACTAATATATCCATCTAGCACTCCGTGCACATCTCCCATCCATTAATGACGAGCCCTGCTCCTCCACGGAGACCGCCGGGTAATGTCCTGCCCAAGGACACACGTGGTAACACATATGATGTGATAGCCCACAGGAGAATTGAACCCACAACCACAATGGCACAGTAGCTATGGCTGGCCTTAATAAGTGCTGCACAACAGCGTCTCATCAGAGGTCGTCCCATCCTTATGAATTCTCTTTAGATGCTGTAAATCCAAATATTTAAGTCCTCTTTTTTCACATATATGAACGATTTGTTCTGGTAAATGACAGTAGCATAAGGAAAAACAACAGTCCGCAACTAACCAGTAAGAAAATTAATCTGTGGGTTAAATTACTCAGAAGAAAAACTACGTAAACTAAACTTTTATTTTGCGATTTATGGCCAAAACACAACACGCGTTACCTCTTGCTCTTCCGACATCATCTAACTCGAGTTATCTTTGCCTCTAACCGAAAAATGTCTATTTGTGTGCTGTTAGCCGCACTCAGATTTCATATTAAACACGATCCTCCTTTTCTCAAATGTGTACTTACCTGGTTCTGATTGCTCTATGTTGTTTTTTAAAACAATTCTTCCCAAACGGGCAGATTCTGGCAGAAAATCTAGCATTTTTCATGGTAGCTTGCCCCACTGCACAAGCTCTTTCTAATGTAGTGGCAATTCAGTTATTTAATTTAGCCAAACAGATAGATTCTAATGAAAGAGTTAAGATTTTTTTTTCATTTATTGCTTGAGGGAATAAGATACTCAACAAGAATTTCCTATGCAGCGTATCAATTATTTTACACAAAGACAAATTATTTGCAAAGGATATTTCAGGAGTTAAAAAGACATTGCGGAGTTCATTCAATAAAAAATCTGGTCTCTCCAAATTCAAGATTTCATCTAATGACGACGAAAAGCGGTTGTGTAATGTCTTTAATGGTTCCGGGGGGGAGCGCATTAAGAGAGAAAAAATTTGGTTAATCTGAGAAGAGAAAAACAGCTTGCAGCCCTAATTAGCCCGTTCCTGCATTAATGCAACCAAATCTCCAAACATCCTGGTGTTTATATGCGATCTGAAGGGACCGGATTTTTATGTAAAAGCAGCTGCACGAAAAGATGGAGTACGATTGTGTCTATAAGGCTCATTTCTGAGTGCTTTATACGGCATTGTGCTAGCCTGTCAGCGCTGACCCGCTCTGTCCCTCACTTTTTTTAACCGCCTAACATGTGGTAAAGCACCAACGGATGGAGGACGTGGGGAAAAGTGTGGAGGAGAGGGAGGACAGAGGAGGTGAACGGGTCTCAGGGGAAGTGGATTTGCGAGCGCATACGTTCACCCAGGAGCGAGAGAGCTGAAGGTGACATAAGTAAGTAAGAGTGGGATGTCGACGGAGAAACGATAAGACCCAAAGACAAGGAGATGAGCTCTAGAGAGGAGAATGGGCTGATAATTCACTCAAACGTGAAGCTCACAGCGGTAACACTGCCTGTGCCGGATTTACACGCTAGTCTCCAGTCATCAGACTGCGTCACATGCTGTTTTTGGGAATATAACAGATTTTTCATATACATCATACATACAGAATACATATGTAGAGCTTAAGAAACTTAAAAGGTATGTGTATATAGATGAGAACAGTCTATGCAATCCCCTCCTCTGTATTATGAGAAACTAGTGGGACATTATCATACTAACTTCCACTTAATGGGAGGGATATGGAATTAAAGTGTTCAGGTGTTGAGCTCATCTGCTCATTATGGGGTTTCATTGGCGGAAAAGAGAAACCGCAATCCGGACTCATTTACACACAAACAGGGAGACGGAAAGTAGCCCCATGCAAAGATTATCAATCATTTCTACCAGCCTGCTGTTTCGCCGTCTAACCAGCCCGAGCGGCCGATGCGCCGCTTCAATCATCGTCTGCCAGTCTAAATGCTAGCGCTAATTAGCATTCACATGCTAAATTACCTCCCATCCCATGTTTCCTGATTAGGCTTCATCATTCTGACAGCACGTTTTACAGCTAAGCCCGCAAAGCCAATGCATCCGCGGTCGTTTCGAGGTCTAAGAGGGAACTTCCATTCACTGAGTGCTGAGAGACTCAGGACTCTGTGCTTGTGTGTTACAGATACTACAAACGCTAAAGAACTGAGATGGTCTTTGTCAAATTCTCAGTCCAAAATACTGCATTGATCCACCCTTTAATGCCACTGATTGCTAACCTGATATCTTAATCCTAAAAGCTAGAATGGGAAATGCCTTGGACAAAAAAATGTCAACCATGGAGGATGAATATAATGAATCACAAGAAAGCATTCAAGTACCACAAACATTTGTGCAAAACTAGCAACTCATAGTCCCACCAGACACTTTTTCTTTCAGATTTTGAAAACATAAATAAAGGGAAAGAAGTTATTTCTTCATTGGTTCATCATAAACAATTATATTTATGACAAAATCCCTTTCAGGATAAAAAAAAAAAGATATTCTGTTCCACGTTATAGATGCATATACGCAAGAAGAAGAATTTCAGAAGTTATTGTAGTTGTTCAAAATGGCTCCTTCAGATGAATAATTAGTGTCGTTCAAGTTCCAAAGCTCAGGAAACATTGGCGCGATTGTGACATTTGTTGCTAAAAAAACATGAAGGGGGCCAAGAGTTTTTGGCTGGGACTAGTGCGAAAATAATACAGTACACAATGCAGATTGTCACATCAGTCATACGGACACAAAGAAGAATGTGGAGCGTCTAACAAAAGAGCAAACTGGATCACTTTAAAGCCCGTTCGATCAAAGGAGCAGGGCGAGTGAGCCTCTGGCCGCCTCCACGGCTCTGAGACGGCCCGATGTCTAACTAGTCTCACTCGTCTCCGTGTCTGATGGCAGTAAAGCGCCAGTGTTATGTCAATCAACCGCTTGGCACGGTTACCTCTGTAGCGCCATTCTCCAATCAGCACTGTCACTCAGGCTATCTTCCCAGATAGAGGGAAAGGAAAAGTAATTGGATTTGCTGCTGGCAGGGAAATGATGAAATGACATGAAACCGTACCCCCTTCACCCCCACCACACACTCAGACAATGTCACACACCTATGCGCCGCCCAGAGTAAATCTCCTCCCGTTCCTCCTTTTTATCCATCGGCGTTGCTTATCGCTTTTTGTTTCCGAAATCTGGAAATACTCGGGGCTGCCGAGAGTTTCCCCTTTTCATCTCGCCCGATGCGTCAGGAGCACCTTGTTCTCCCAGGTAGACAAGAGAGGAGATGAGATGGGGGCGATTGAAAGGATTTCCGGGCTTTATGGAGATCTGAGGAGGCTTTTTGGGGATGCTTCTGACAATCGGTGAGGAGGAACCCTACGGTGCGTTAAAAACTCCGCCGCGACACCGTCTGTGAGCCGAGTGACGCTCAGCGATGTAGGAAAGGCAGTCATGCTTGAATTTTTTGGCAGATATTAGATGGAAATGGAAAATCAGGAGCTTTCTACGCCCTCATCTTCTATGTCAACACTTACATTTGGTTGAAAGCTCTTATTGCTTTTCGATTTTACTTTATTTTTTTTCTAGTTAGCCCCCGGATTGAAGGCCCCATGACACCATTCAAACAAAAAAAAGTCACCCCTTAAATAAGCCGGTCTCTCAACTGAAGAAAAAGAATCAGACACGATGTTAAATTTGCATCCTCTAGTGTCTAACAATGTGTTTAACCTGTGCAGTAATGGAAAGTAATAGCAGTCATTTCACGCATACAGTGCATGATGTATGCTTACTCAGTCATAACATCGTAATTAGTCATGTTGGTCCGAAGCAGTGGACATGTGCGATAACTTAGTCCGTCTCCCTCCCACCGTCTCTCCCTCACATACATGCACGCGAACACAACATCGACACTTTTCAGACAGACTGCCCGGATTTAGCACCCACATTAGTGATTAGAAATTCATGGATGGATCGATAACAGCCTCTAGAAGGCGAGACATGCTCATGCAGGCAAGCACATATCAAGCAGGTCACATTGTGGGAATATTAATGACCATCCGGTTGTGAGTACTTGTGGAGATATCAATACACTGCAGCTTTGCATTTCCATTGAGTAGCAATAAAACCTCCCAGTCTGTAAGCTCCGCTCTCCATCAGCTTCAACCTTACTTTTTCCCTTTCCTTTCTTTCTAAACTTTGTTTTTTGCCAAAAATCAAGTACTTATTCTCCAATTTATTTCGCTCCACCTCTTTTAAAGCTAAAACGAATGACCTCCTGAGTCAGTGGAAAGACTTAGGAATGGGAAGGGCTTAACAAACTGGCTGGAGGTTGAATCGCTGTTGATTTATAGTAATTGTCATCCCCGTCCCAGCGTTTCCCCGCTCAAACGGACGACTACATTTTCCCGCAGCATCCGCATTGATTTGTGCGAGGACACCGGTCTCTTCACCTTCCCCTCGCCATTCCCCGCGAACAGGAAGACGCGCCGGGCTGAGGGGGGGGGAAATGGGATTCCAATCAGCGGGGATATCATCCGGGATCTGCTGACCCCCGCACTCCTCGGCGGACGCACAAATCATCCGTCTGCGCACACAACCGCGGACACAGTTCCAGGGGTCAGTCGCAAGGACTTGCGGGCTCGGTTTCAGTCGACTGGGCAAAACTCGAGTGACAGGAAGCAGCAGAAGGAGGCACGTGTGGTTCTTGCGTGCGTGCGCATTATCATAGCCCGTGAATAAGCAGTTGACAGCAGCTCTGGGCTGGAGGATTGGAAAAGGCCCCTGACAGGCAACAGGGATGAAACACGCTGGTTTAAACAGAAAATGATGTATAAATGTTAGATAAACACATGAAATACATCCACATAGGGGAAAGGATAGCTTCAAATGACACTTGTTTAAAACTTTGGGGGATAACATTAATAAGAATGCGTTGGACTTTTTAAAAAAATGTATTTTGCATTTTATGTGTTGCTATGGAACTCATTTGATTGGAGAGTATTGGTGATACAGTCTACTCTAAGTGCTAAAAACGAGGAGAAATACACTGATGGCTGCAGTCAGATTTCTGATAAAGGAGCAGCTGATTGGCACACAGTCTACTCAACACGGGTACTCAAGGAGCCCACACATATTGTAAACCCACAGGCGTGCGCGCACAAAGAGACTGCACACTGTGCGTATGCAGAGCATGAAAGAAAATTGCTGCTTGCATGTTACCGAGCACGGCTTTTAAGGGAGCCCACTGGAGCATGGAAACAAACACGGGAAGAAAAAAAAAAAAAAAAAAGCACAGGGTTTTTTCTCACAAGTGTTCCTCAGGAGACACGTAAAACATCATCTGCACCCACCTCGTAGCCCCTCAGACACAGTCACTGGCTTTTGAAAATCCTCGACTGCGACGTTCAGCGAGATGAAAAACCCCGCACGGCGCAAGCTATACTCAAGAAAACAGGACACGAGCACACAGCCTCGCATCTCCAGAGCTTCCGCCTAACGCGTTTTAGCAAGTGTATATGTGTCTTGTTTGCGATGTTTCAAAAGCATTCAGAGACAAAGCAAGCTGTGAAAAGCCATTTCAGGATGAAACAAACACAAAATGTCATTAAAGACACACAAACACACACACACACTGGGCTTCCGTAAACACACTCGGAGCTGATATCTGCAATGAGTTGTGATGACAAAGCCATTTGTCAGCAATGCCAAAACCAATGACCATTGAAAATACATCATACACAATATTGCTTGCACACACGCTGTGGCCACAGCAGGGCCGACTAAATCCACATTTTATTTGTGTCCTGCCAGAAGCAACACTTCTGCGGGGTGAAACATTTGTGTGCAATGCCCCCCCACCCCCCATAACTGCATTTTTATGAACTACACGACGAAGCGCTATAAGACTGAACTGTTTGAGTTTACGGTCCTAAACCAGAAGTAAAGGTCTTCACTGTGTTCAAACCGTAAAAAATAGAAAAAAGTGATCAGCGTACCTTCCTCATGCGTCCATTTCGGGTGCCCGTGAACACCACCGTGTGTCCTCGGTAGTCGTAGGCCGCCACAGAGGTCATGCCGTCATCCTTGTCCATGTAAAGCGGGATCCCCTCGATGGCCGTGGTCCCCCCGAGAGGCTGGTTGAAGTCCTGGCCGCAGAAGTTATCGTCTATCTGCAAGGGCTGCAGAGGGAGGGACACACACACCAGTTAAACCTCACGCTTTTACAGACGATTACAGACGGTGTGAGATGACTGGACTTAACTGGACGTGGTTCCCTCACTTATTTTTTTCCCATCACTATTGACTGACTGAAAAAAAAATGCCAAGACCTGCTAAGTATCTTCAGTGGGGGAAATAAGTATTTGACCCCTTGCTGATTTTGCAGGTTTGCCCACTTACAAAGAATGCTTATTTTTCCTCAATTTTATCAATTTTTATAAATTCATATGATGGGATTTTCTGGAATTTTCTTTGGGATTCTGTCTCTTACTGTTAGAATGTACATATGATTAAAGTTAAAGATCGTTGCATTCTGTGTAAGTGAGCAAACCTGCAAAATCAGCAAGGGGTCAAATACTTATTTCCCCCTCTGTAGCAGCATTACTATAGTAAATAAACCATGATTCCAATGTGCAAACTCAACACGTAGACAAATAAGTCAATTTACTTGCTGCCAATAGATGAATCCAATATGGTTCCCTGACTTAAAGAGTCCCTGACTGGTTCACTCGTTTCCACTACAGCCTTTGATTATCATACAGTACATAATGATGTTAAACCACACAATTTAGGTACTCAGCAGGGTCCTAATGGATATACAACTCATTGCCAATGTTTGAAAAATTGATTTTGTACCGCTTTGGCAATGTCGCCTCAAACAAGAAACAAGCCAATGCAGCCTGTGAATCAGCTGTTGCTGGAATAAAGGCAGAAGGGAGGGTGGGGGGGGGGGGCACGCAAACAGGATTCCAGAGGAGAGGAATGACAGGAAGTATATTATAGGTCAGATTAGCATATCATAATCAAAGTCTCTGCTATATGCTCAAAGCCACGCTGATATGTTGATATGATTTATGCAAATACTGCACATCTAAAAGTGAGTGAGGACTAGAAATGCTATTAAAATTGTGCAATAGCAATACACGCATCAGGAGGTTCCCTGACTCTGACATCTATGACTGAGATAATCAACAGCATCTGCACTACCCGGGAAACTTTTCTTTCTCTCTCTGTATCCGTCTGCTTCTGACACACACTCACACACAAATGACACATGTATATGTACACACGACTCCTAAGAAATAACAAATCTTAAAAGGAGATCAGACATGTATTTAATCATAGGAAATGAGAAAAAAAAACACTTCTATATCAAACATTTATAAAAAACCTATCAAAATCTCATTGATACACACCTGCAAACTAAAATATAATATATTATTATATGTTACACCATGAAAAGCTTTTGACAAATCTTCCCTATTCAGAAAGAAATGGATAGAAATCCTTTCATAATAAAAACTTATACACTTATTACATTGTTATTATACATATATTTATGTACATATGTGTGTGTGCGTGTATACACACACTTCAACATATACACTAGCATGTGCTCTAAGAACAATGGGGTGGGTGAGCGCACACAAACTCACAAACACAAGCCCGATTAAGCCTCCCACACTAAACAAATTAACATGCCAGCTTTCTCTTGTTCATTATAAGACGTATCGTCTCCATAGAGACCAATCAATCACCACACCCCTTCAGAACAGCAAAGCTGTCAGAGAGCGTGCGTGTTTGCGAGCGAGCGAGGTTGAAAAAAAAGGTTGAGAAAAATGCCTGTGGCAGACTTTGTCTGCCTTCCACCAGACTTTCAAAGGCAGCCAGAAACACGATGAAGTTTAACTTCAGCGAAAACAAAGACCCAGAGTGACAAAGTGAGTCCGCGGTAGGGAGGCGCGCACACGCAGACACACAACGGCCCCGGCTTTCGTCTGATTTGCATAAACATGTTCTCAATTTGGGGACTGTTTTGCAAGTAATTTTAGAGGAGGGAAAGAGGACGTGGTGGGGGAGAAAACAAGAGCAGGGGAGGCGATGCGGAGAAGATGGAGACGGATATGAAAGGAAATGAAACGGGGAAATCAAGTCAAAGTCAAAAAGGCCGGCATGAGGGGAAGGAAGGAGGAAGAGATTGAAATGACCATGACTCAGGGACAGTGTGAACTCTCTTGCTGGGACCCTGCCATACAGTTCCCCTTGTTTCCTCTGATAAAGTCAGCATAGACAGATATCCACTCATTAATTTCTCTCATTTCCTCTCCCTTTCTGTTTTCTCATCCATGCCACTTTCTGCACACCCCTGCTTATCTTCCCCCTATTTCTCCCCCCTCTTTTGCCTTGAATTATTCCACTCACATCTTTTTCTTTTAAGGTTCACAGAAACTGGCCGGTGGGAAATCACGTCGGTCCCGGGAGGTTACCCCTTTCTGCTTTCACATGCCTGTAGCCATTCCAGACCACAATTCCTCCCTTTCTTCCTTGCTTTAAAAGTCTTATGAGGGATGGTCCAGGGATGCGAGCTCTTACATGATGGTTGAAACAAACAACCAGAGGTCATTCAACCCGACCGAGAGGATGACCCACATGTCAAAATCTTTGCTATTGAATACTAACAGATAGTTCTATCGCAAAAACAAGGATATTTTCTCTCTCTCAAAAATAATCGGTTCCGCTCTCTGCTGCGCGGAAATAAAAACCATGCTGTAGTTAAGCCAGGATTCATTACCACTGGGGAACTTCTACGCGAGCCGATCTGCATTCCCGTGTGCACGTGAAGCCCGTGCGCATAAGTGAGATCAGCGTCTTCCCAGCGCCGTTGCCGGCATGCTGGGGGATGCTAATGGTTTGTTATGTTTAGCCTGACTTGCATCATTACCGTAGAGTCAACAGCTCGGATTGAGGAACAGCGGAGCGTTCAGTCGACGGATTTTTTACTGCAGACAAATGCAGCCTCACACAGGCCCGACATCTGCTAACTGTTGTGCGCCTCGTAGACACATAATTCCTGCTGCCCACCTCTTTTAGAATTCCTCTTAGGCTACTCGCTGAAGAGATGCCGAAGTCGGGTTTTTTTTTTTTTTCTCAAATTGCAGGGCCGAGATAAGTGGTTTATATGCACGTATGGGCAAATATACAGTATATCACAGAGAGTGAGCTAATTGTTATTGAGTGCAGGTAAAACACTGACAGTTGAAAAGTACATTGCCCAGAATGTGTCTTTACGAACCGAACAATGGCGCCTACGAACTCGCAATCACACAGGTTGGTCAGTAAATGGTAAAGGATCGAGAAACTTGAGTTTTAGCTGTCAGTGCGAATCCATTAGTTGCATTCAATAACCTGTCATAAAGAGCTCTAATAGGCAGCGGACCATTCGTACTCCATCCGTCACGGTCAAGTCAAGACACCCCGTCGTAGAAATCTGATGCCCGTCACATCGGGGTTCCGTGTTATTGCCTAAATAAATCATTTCATCTTCAGCGGCGTGACCCCGTCAGTGTTTACTGTGCTCACGTTGGCCTTTTACGTCAATCTGCTTCAATGGAACTTGTGTCTTTCTATATTAGTGCATTTTTTCGTGTTTAAAAACCTCATTTACCCTGGATGATTATACCGGTCGGGGCTTAAATCAAGGCAACAGTCCGTGCCTAACATAAGGTGACCTACTGCGGTCTTTTATTAGGCCTTTTACGGGCTCTGTGCAGCTTGTCCCCGCGGGCTAAGGGGGACCTCTGACCGCGCTATTATTACCGGTGTTATTACTACGGCTCATACTCGGGACAATGTACATAGTTTTTAGTCCACAAACGTACACATGCACACCTTTGGTCTAATTCCGCTCGGGTCAGACAAGGACAGAGTCCCCTGTGTTGTCCTTACCAAAGACCTCTGCTGTACACAAACACAGACTGGCCCCAAGCAACTCCTACACACACACACGTCCCACACACACACGCACACACACAGACCGCTGCCAAACTCTCGCTGTGTGAATGATGAGGGGGTGATGAGGGGAAGAGTTGGGTAACTCAGATGAGGGGAAAAAGAAAAAAAGAGAGGAGAGTGGGAAAAAAAAGGCGAGAGTGGAGGAAAGATAGAGAGGAGGGACATAGTTGAGGGCTCGAGGGGTCAACTGCGCTCTTGTAGCCACTAATGAGCCTGAAGCGAGACAGAGAGCGAGGTCGAAAAAGAGTTTGGATTCGGCCCCGTGAAGCACACATTAACTATGGAGGCATGGGAGCAGCAGTGGCCATAATGTGGTTTTAAAACCATGTAGCACCGAGGAGGCCGTGTCACCATCTTAGCCGCAGCTAGCCACGCACCCATCAACCAGCCAACCACACACACACACACAATCATTCATTTTGTAATCCATGAGGGTAGAGTCTGTAGCGGGTCAGTATGTTTCCGTTTTACAGTTAGCGTAAACTAAACATGAACGGAGCTAATTGGAATCACATTAGACCGTAATGAGTTTCAATTAAAGTATCAAACGCCACTGATTGAGACTGGGAGGTCATGCCGAGGCTTTCGTTGATCATTTGTGATCGCTATGTTCAAATCGTGGTGTCACACAGTCATCGTAACCATTGAGAAGTTTGTCAGACAAAAGTTTCTACTGCTGGTCATTGAGTATTTTTCATTGTATTTGTATAACTTGACAAATGATTCTCTCGAATCAGAACTTTTTTAACTCGACTGTTTCAATGTCTTCTTGGAATTTGATTTATTTATCCATTTGTTTTCCATTTTTCCTTATTGACTCTATGTCACTGGAATAAAGAGTCCCCCCTTAATGAGCTCCCAAGTATAAAATAAGGTTGTGGAAGCACTGAACCATGTGACATAAGAATTTATGAACCATTCTGAATTTAACTTTTTTTTCAAGTAAATTGTTCATGCTTACGAAGCACCTTTCAACCTAATTTAGGCTCTGAAACAAGACATAATTTGTTTCTCATTTACTCCTTTCGCACACAGTCAGCATGTATCTATCTATCTATCTATCTATCTATCTATCTATCTATCTATCTAT
>JABUIW010000201.1:769883-780440 GCA_013363375.1 Menidia beryllina
CTTTTCACACTACAATGCAGGGCAGTGTTGGGGTTCAGTGCCTTGCCCAAGGACATTCAGATGCTTGTTCAGGAAACTTTGGAAATGGAGAAGCTAATTTAATTAATGTAACGGATATGTAGGACTATTATTTCCAATATTCACAAGTTTTACATTTTTTAACTCCTTCGCTGCCAAAGACGTCTATAGACGTCTTTTATGTTTTTCAATGCGAGTGGCTTGGGGGACGATCGGCGAAAGTTTTTCCGTAAATATCGGCTTCTAGACAGAGTATGGACTAACAAATTTACCCTCTAGGTAGCTGTGCCACTTTTGATGGGAGATTAGCATAGATTGTAAGCAAATAAAAACAAACGCAATGGTTCGCTATGAGAGAAATGGCGCCGGTGAGACGCACGTCGAGGAAGAACGGAATAAGGTAGAAACAAAATTATTTTTCCTGATGATAAAAAAGAGTCTACCCTTTCTTTTGGTGTGTTCGGTGTTTACATAGTCATAGCACAAACTATTCTGTGGCTCTTGAAAAATCAGTCAAAATTCTCAAAAAACTCTGGCAGTGAGCGACTCTCTGTTCTGAAAATGGCTGGCAGTCAATGAGTTAATCACGTGTTTCAGGTGACTACTGTCACTTTAATATCCTTTTTTGGAAAGTGGAAAAAAAATAAAATAAATCCACCGCCCATCAAATCAACCTCAGACAGGAACAGATGCCCGAGTTGAAATCGCGAATCGTCTGCGGATACGTATGACAGCGCTGTGAGTAAGAGGGGACGGAAGGCGTGAGCTAAAGATGGTGATTGAGGCAAACAGAAAGAGAGAGAAAGAGAGTTGTCATTAACATGCTCCCCGGAGACGCGAATGCCTGGAGCGTCTCGTATTCAGCGCTGATACAAACACACTCCCGATCCCACGGAGGATGAGTCGCGTGTGTTTACGCCTGTGTTGATGCGGCCTGAGCCTCTTTTCCCCATGTGAGACGGATAATGTTGGGAGCGAGAGCTGTCCTGAGACAAGCCGGGTGATGCAACGAACAACAGGACTTGCAGGCCGGAATTGATACATTTAGTGCATTCGTCTTTTTTTTTTTAAAGACAGGGATCAGAATAAGCTGTCAGAAAGCAAAACACACACACACACATGCATGTGAACAGGCAGTCACGCACCAGGCTGGCGAGCATCCAGGTGTTTGTCGCGACTTGGCGTTGGAGGCGGCCTCGACAGCAGCGGTTGGCCTTTCGGTTCCCCCCGCCGAGCCAATATCTGCTTTCTAATTGGTCGTTAATGAGTATATACGTGCGTGCCCGTCGGTCTTCAGTGGAAATGACAGCCAACCGAGAGGCGTGCACGGTTTTGTAACAACATAAAGGGAGCAGGAGGTAACTGGAACATCTGCCTGCCTGCCTGACTGGCACGTTTTGATGGCTTGACCCGCTTTTAATGCGCTAATGCACCCGCCGAACCTCTTCAAGCTGTCGACGACATTTTGAGAGCATGTTTGTGAGGACGAGGTGTGCAGAGGGAGGGGCTGAGACTGCACACACAGGCAAACAGATCGGACTTAAGTCTAATTTATCTGGCAAATATCTATATATGAAGGCAAAGTGAAGTATCTAAACCATCCAGTCTATGGGCACACCATCACAAATGAGCAGAAATGATTCATTTAGTTTAAGAAAAAACAAAACAAAGCACAAAGCGTAATTTGTCACACATTGCTTTTGTGCCGATAACCCGGGATACTGGTGAAGGAACACAGCTCTCGAGGAGCACTGGGGCCAATTACAAAGAGGCAACACGAAGATATACTGACCTTCTTGTCTCCATATATTGCTTTTACAGCAGAAGTAAGCGTGTTGGGACAAGCATACAATGACCACGCATCCATCCGTTTGCTTCTCATCAAAAACTGTGTTAATTCAAATAAAAGCAAGAGTCTCAATTAAAAGCCGGGCCCCTTATTTTGTCTGGACGAACTGCAACGCTCAAGGCTTTGGTACGAACAAATAGAGGCTGGCACCCCAATACAGGCCAGAGAGAGAGGAAGAGAAGAAAGGAGGATAAAAAAGTCATTATGAAGTGCACACCAGAGCAGACAAATTTCACTCCATCATATTTAATCAGTTAAATGGAATAAATGCTCCGAACTGGATCATGCATTTGTCAAAGTTGCTGTTTAATCATTTGACTGTAAACCAGAGCCTCGGTCTTTGTTTGAAGAAATTCGACAAGTAAAGATTATTCCAATTATTAAACATAACTTTTCACATATATATTTTTTCAAAATCTCTACAGCAGTAGCCAAAAGAAAAAGTTTTCTTCTGAGCTACATCCAAAAAATCTTACCTTTTTAGGTCCTGGATGTCTTTCCTGGAATTAATAATGCTAGAAGTTCAATTCATTTTCAAAAAGTAAGATGAAATATGTTTCTAATCTAGCAAAAATATATATTTTTGTGTTGTATACTTCTGAAATGTTCAGAAACCATTCTGATCATGAGAATGGTTTCTTATGGATTCCTATGATCAGGAGAATCATGGTTCCTCCTGATCAGACATCATAAATCAGTCTGGTGATGGTTCAGATTTTTGTATTCAGAATAACGAGTCACAAGCACCCTTTTTTAATACCAAAAAAATGTTAATACGGAGGAAAGAGGCTTCAGCGTTGTGGAATGTGCCGTTTTGGCTCAGTTGAAATGAGGACAATTAGGGAAAAGACTGGCAGCGAAGGGATGTAGTCTGGTGGGAGGAAAAGCTTCGGGTAACAGAAAAAGAGAGCCAGCATAGTTTTCATGCACATTTTAAAACTGATTCTTAACAAAGGCAGCTTTTCCATTCTGTGTCACTTAGTACACAGTTTCAAAACTGACTTCATTTCTCTTTTTTTTTCCTTTGACCAAAACTGAGCTCTGCAGACTTTAATGCCATTCTTTTTTTGTATAATAAGACTCGTTTACAAATGCTTAATGCTACCTAAAGCTCTATTGGAGCACAAACTGTGAGACTAACCAAACTAACCAAGTAGTTTTGGAGCATAAATCTATGCGAATAGCCAAAGAAATATGTAAAAATGGGGAAAGTAATCGCCTCACATTGGACATGCAATGTGGTCATGCCATGAATCCATGTCCACACCTTGTTTTTTAATAATTGTCCTTCTGAGGAAATGTGCAATGTTATTCCCCAACATCCACACAAAACTGAACAGAACCGTTTCCCAATTAAAGGGTCTGTGGTTCAATCAGTCGCCTTTCAGGCAACATGTTTAAGGAATCTGGGTAAGATACAGAACCCCAGAATGACAACAGCGTGCTCAGTGGAGTGCGAAATGTATGTAACAGAGAAACCTTCCAAACGCGCACAATATAATCTTTGCGCAAACGAGTGAATATGGCTTACACCATGAAGCCTTCAAAAGTGGGTGACGGGGCTAAAGACGGGAGACGTAAATAGGGTCTATTTTGTTCAACGCCGGGATCCGAGAAGCCTCATCGGCTCCGACCGTTTGTCACACTCAATATGTCTTAAAAACACCTTGAAACGCTCCTTTGCGGTAATTGGCCTAATTGTGGCGCTTAAATGAAGAGGCTGAATCCTGACTGTGAGCCCCCGCTGCTTTAAGTGCCACACTGGGGGAGCTTAAAAGCGAGGTGGAGCAAGTGGAGACGCTTTTCCGGGTCGTAATTTTGTCATTTCGAAGGGTGCGAGGCAAAACAAAAACGCACAAAAAGTAGAGCGATCCCCCGGAGACGGAGACGTGAGATCTGTCCAGGCTCCGGCGTTTGCGTATCGGCTGACCATATGGGTTAATGTGCCACAGTGGGACCGCAGCTTGCCTCACCCCAGATATCTTGGGCCATCAGCTGAGCTAATTCCACACGGAGAGCTTCAGTCTGCCGTGTCAGTTTCTTTCTGGCACAGTTATTCGTGGACAGCAGTGTCGCGCGTTTCCAACACACAGCGCCTTTTTTTCTGTTATCTGTGTGGAAAAACCGACTACGGAGCCCTGGTTAAAAATGCTGGTGGCGTGCTGAGGATTTTTTTTTTTTTTTTGGTCAGAGCTGTACTTGTTTTTTCCGCCGTCTTTTCAAACTTCAACATCATTTAGCCTCACTCGCGGCGAGCGTAGCTTGCTGCCGCTTTTTCCTCCTCCCAGGGGATCGTGTTTTCTGCTCCATTTATGTGCCTTTTTTTTTTTGCAGAATTATGCAAAAACTGGCAAATCAATTTTGATTTAAAATGGTAGTAAGATCTGGAAGATTCAAGCATCGCCTCCATACCTATTGGCAGCATTTTGCACATCTTTGATATTTGATATTTAAGGTAGACCCCCCCCCTTTCCATATTAAGGTCTTGGCACCATGTTATATTGGAGGACTTTATTGGTCCATCGTCGACTGGCTAACAGAAGCTGAGACTCATCCACGCTTGGCCCACATTCACCAAATGTAGGTAAACATCACATCTGTGAATTGGCCAAAATGAACTTTTTTATGCAACGTGAGCCAGATGAGGCTCTCCGAGCCGCTCCGGCCCATCTGAGCCCTGCCCACTGCAATCTGCGTAATCTGATCTGAAACCTTCCCCGACAGCTGTAATGTAATTATCACAGACACGTACAGAAACATCCAAATAGGAGAGCACCCAGCTTGGCAACATGTGGACCGAAATTCACATTCACTGACAAGCATTTACGATACGGCGCAGCGTTTTAAACAAGCTGGGCTAAAGTTGAAACTTTTACGACCTCACAGGCACATTTATTTCAAGGCTGTTATCAAATTAAGGCATTTTCAGGTTTTTGTTTCTCTTCTTTAACAAAGCTCTGGCTTCCTTTGTTTGCTTTTGTTGAAAACAACATGGCTAAGCTGACAAATCTGAGAAATTAATGTGAGAGCAAGACTCAGATTTTTGCTGAGAGATGTGAACAGAAAGGAAAAGGGGGAAAGGGAAATGTCCTTTTCATTACCTTTCATTTCTCGCTTTTAATACTTTAAATGCTGGGAGTGCTGATGAACCTGCAGCAAGTTTGATTAATGATGTGAGCCTAAATGGATACTTCAGACAACATTAACCTTTTGGCCGTCTTGTGTAAAAGAGCACTGGCCCACAAATCTCCAAATCCAAACACAAAAGAAATCCAAGCCAGGAGATGTCTTAATACTGTATCTCGTCTCCAAAAAGCTTCGCTAAGCAGGTAAACAGAAAAACCAAACACATGCGCACGCCCTTGAAGTCAGACCAACCCACATATTAATAATTAAAAAAACAAATACGCATTACCGAATGCATGTGTTTGCACAAACGCACATGCATGCAGAGATGTCATAAAGCCCCCACAAACACAACACAGCATAAATCCCCATCAATAAATAATTACACTCTTCATTAGATGCTGCAGCTCAGCAGATTGCGAATTGCGCTGCAGAGATTTGTGTCCGGAGCAACCGGCACAGCCTTTCCTGAAGGCGCCTGTTGGCTTCCTGACCAAGTTAAAGAGCTAGAACAGAGATACGAATTAACCTCTCACCACCCTGGTTCTCCCCAGAAGCCGGCTTGCGAAATCATTAACGATAGTTGACACAGAGGCAGGGAATAATTAGGGTTCGGCTAACTGTTGCGCCACGTCCAAATCGAGACTTTCTCGACAAAATGTTGCCCTGGCCTGCTCTTCCTCTACTAAGAAATCATTCGGACTGCGAGTTTCTGAAAGAAAAGGTCATTTCAGATCCAGCTTATACAGCTTAAAGGCTAAGAAGCCCAAAAAAAGTCCAAATCTACCACAAACTGACACTCGTGGGCCCTGCAGGAACCATTAATCTGTTTTGTCATGAGTTGTGGCTAACAATGAGCACCTCTGTTCTTTAGATTGCATTCACAGGCGCTGTTCATTCTTCTTAAGTTGATAAAACTCCCCATTTGGAGCTTTTTAATAATTAGGGAAGATTTCTCCATGGGCTTGGCTTGAGGCAGAGGGAAAAGATTGCAAGACAAAAACACAAGCTAGCAGCGTGCTGCCGCTAATAGAAATCACCGAAATGCCTCAATTTGTGTGGCGTTTCGCTTTCTCATTCATCACAACGTCACAAAAGGCAGGAGGGAAAAGGGCACCTCGTCAAAAACAGCTTCCCCTCCCATGCGGCAGCATTCTGCACAGCGTTTGACAGCAGTTCACCTCCGTGCAGCACTATAAATCAATGCACTGCAAATAAATGTTTACGAGTCACTTTGTTTTCCCTTTAGAAAAAAAAACAAACAAACCCAGAAGCATTTCTGAGAAAAAGAAATATTAAATCTTTAACCTAGGATGACGCCATCGACAGAGTCCCGTCCAATCAGTGGCTAAATAAAACGCCTTAACTAGGAAAAGAAGTAGGGAGCACTTTTTTTTTTGCAGCTGGGTCCATTAATGATGGTAAATGCCATCATTAATGGACAGTGGCATTGATCTTTTTTTGAGTAAGCTGTCCATAATCAGCATGTCACATCATGGCATAAGAAAAACAAAAACTTAAAACTGTTCGTATAAACACTATTAATGGATCATTTATCATGAAAATGATAAAGAGTAGCCTGATTTTTAAATATGTAAATTAACTTTAAAAAAAAAAGATAAACTATTATTGTTTCTGATTAACTTATGAGTCTCACTGTAGGTTTAAAACCATATATATTCTTATTTATGTATTTGAGATTTAAAATTAGTCTTTTATTTTGTTGGGTCCTTTAATGATGGTAAATGCCATCATTAATGGACAGTGGCATTGATCTTTTTTCGAGTAGGCTGTCCATAATCAGCATAAGAAAATCTCTGCATAAGAAAAACAAAAACTTAAAACTGTTCATATAAACACTATTAATGGATCTTTCTCAGAGGATCTTTCTCAAAGTGTGCAAAGCAAAAAGATGAGGATCTCCTACAGCGACAACCAGGAAGTAAGTTGCAGTGGGACCATCAGTCGCGTTTGGTCGGTGGTGGCGCTTTGGGGCAGGAATTTTATAATTTAATCTCCTACGTTTAAAAAAAAAAAAAATTAAACGTGGCACCACTGACAAGCCACGGCCTTGGTGACCAAAGTGTGTATACTGAATAATTCATTCTTGAGGCAAAACCTGACAATCATCTCAAAACCCCCAATTTTTTTTTTGTTCTCTATGTAACACAACTGCACTGCTTTTGTTCACTGACCTCATTTAATCTTTAGCAGGCTTTGGGCATGACTAAGCAGCTTCAAAAGTAGTCCTTAAAAGTGCTTTAAAAAAAAAAAAAAACGACGGGTCTTAGGCCAGTTGGTGTGGAACGACCCCCTTTTTCTAACATATTATCGACAGATTATTTACGTCATTAGAGCAATAATAGCGTGAGTGATGTAAGTGCCGCCATTAGAGCATTAATATTCCCCAGCCAGCAGGCTGAACGAATGATGCAATGTGGGTGTTCCGTCCACCGAGACGCACCTATAATGAGAGCAAAGATACAAGGGGGAGATAGAGGATGCAGCAGTGAGGGGTTACAAATGCACACGCTCAGTCACCAGTTGCCTGGAAGACAGAATACAAACTACCACAGGAATACACCGCAGCCCTGGTCCAGCGCTGATAAATATTAATAAACACTATTATTCTTCAGAAAAAGTGGAGACAGAGCGGCTGAGAAAGGTAGTCACTCACAGAGGAGGGAATAACAATACAAGAGCCTTCCTGCTCTGAGCATTTTCCCTCTGACATCCACCTTGTGTTATTTTAGACCATGCACACACACTCGCGCACTCTTATTATCATCCCATTTTCTTCTGTTTGCTTTACTGCCTGTTCTGTCCCGCTTTTTCCAGGGGAAGGATAAGAGGTGTGCACGCACAGACACCAATGAGAACAGAGAGGTTGAAATACACAAAAAAATGGAGATGAAGGGAGTTCTAAAAACACACACACACACACACACACAAAGAAAGATACTATCCTCTATCTGCCTCTCTGTCTGAATCAGTCTCATTAGTCATGCTAAGGCTGTTGCACTGCTGGGTCGGCCTGCACACTGAGCTGGAGAGCTGGACGCCAGCCCACAGCCGGAGAAGGTCACCCACCACTCAGTTTAATTCCCCAAAGACCAAAACCGGCCTTCTCCGAATAGTGAGTGGACATAAAGTTGCACGGGGGAGAGACCTGCAGTTTGAGACACGCCCATTGTGATGCAGAGATGTGAGGAGACAAAAAAATCCTCACAGATCCCCCCCCCCCCCCAAGTCTGAATCGATCCAAAAGAAAATCATTCAAATTGCACAGCGTGATGAAGTTATTCGTGAGAATAAAACACTATCGTGAATGAGTCTTTATCTTTTTGGAAATAGCTTCAACGTCATCATCCTGCAGTCAATTGGTTATGGAGTTAGCATCATTTATTTAGTTTTTATTAACACCTTTGAGCACTGTAGCATAAATAAAGGCATCTCGCGTCTCGAAGGAAAGTTATCAATATAGCAGAAAAGGGCTACACCTGGAGGAAAGAGTAACAAATATTCAGCAAAAAAAATGAAGGATAGCTTCAAATAAAGAGATCGCTACAACAAATGGAGGATTCACTTACACAGAAACGACATAATACATTTATTACACTGTTATTCAGCCTTTAATAATAACTGTGAATAGAAAGAAGTGCTGTAAAAGGGTTCTGAGCCTTTTTCTTTTTTCCTCAAACATGGTGATTGAGCATTTACTCTCACCGAAATCACCCTTTTGTCATCAGTGTCCCAACAAAACTGGCCAAAGTTTTGGCAGCTCACAGAAAAATGGGAGCCGGCCAACCTGACCTCGTCTGTTAAAATGGGCCAGAAACCAAAAGTTTCGACATGACGAGACGCTGTCATGGCCCCCGAAAGGAAACTTTGAACACGCCTGCATGCGGCGATGATGAATTCATCACACTGACATCCCAGCGCGAGCTCCGCTGACACGACCTTGATCGATTGCAGGCGGAACGACAGATGGCCATAAAGGACGATCATGTAACTGTACGCCGATTTGCATAATCGCAGGCATATACGCTGCACTTTATAGTACAAGGCCACATGGCGTTTGCACAACATCAGCAATAGTGTGATGGAGATGTAGAATTGATGCTTTTAAAAAACATTAAAACAAATACCTTTTACTACATTCTGCCTTTTGAGCAGTCTGTGACTTCTTGTTTGGCGTTTCAGCATTTTTAAGCTTTAAATAAATGGGAGGGCTTAGACCAAAGGTTAATGAAACATATGATGACAATGTCCGTGTAACTCCTGTTCTCAGCGGAATGGTGTTAAACCACGCGCTGACGTGCTTAATAGCATTAGATGTTAGTTTATTGTGGCTTATCATGGGTGCACATAGTGAAAATGTCTAATTTAACCCACCAAGTTGAAAAAAGAAATTCAATTAAACCACACTCAAAAGTGGAAGGGTCTGGCAATAAACTCCAATCGCGTGAGATCTTTCCGATCACCTGGCCGCTAAAAGATGCAATACACTTTCATCCATGTTCTATTCAGATACTCTCCCCTAAGCATTCAACATGGCTGCCACAACTAATCATGTGACTTCTATATAAAAGGGAAGATAGTCATTCATTTGTTTCCAAAGCAAATTCACAGAGCAGAGCCTCCAGGCAAAAAAAATCCCAATCTTTTTGTTGTAAACACAGGTTCATACAAATATCTTTCATTTTAGCCAGACTTTTGTCACTGACCGTCAGCATGAAATCAAACAATAGCTCATCTGCATCGTTTAAGATGCCTTAAAGATAGCCAAGTCACACAATTGTTCAGATTATGTGTATAATATCTGCTACAAATGGTATAGCTCACTCACCTGCACCTAAGAGGTGGAGGGTGAGAATGGGCCTCAGAGCGGATTTAAAGTACAGGACAGTCAGCAGTTTTGTGATGGCTCCTCAATTCCCCTGGCTTCAACTGCCCTCCACCAAAATCATTAACTTTTAATACTAACTAATACTGCACACCAACACCTGGGGGGGAAAAAAAAGCCATTCTGTATCCTGAAACTGCTTCAAATATACATTAGCCTCTCTATTTTCTGCTGCATAAGGATTGAAATCCCTCTCCAGCTGTACCCCCCACCCACATACGGACACTTCTGACTCCAAAGGATTCAATATTGAAACAATCAAACGCTGAACTCGAGGTTACAAAGTGGCATTTCACAAACCATGAGTGATGTTATTGACGGCGAGTCCATTTATCACATGCAGCATGTAATTCACACTGGAAAGAACAAACTGAAAACCATTTTAGCAAACGCTGACACAACAAGCTACATTTGTTCTTATTGTTTGGACAAATGAAGGGGGGGCAGTGTCTAACATTGACAAACAAACACTGTCAGCAAGTAGAGATCATCCAGACGTCTACAGTCTCATTGTCTGCCGTCTCTCTATTGTCTCTGCGCGGATGCATTTTTGGACGTCTGGCTTCGACAAAGCCACTGTGCCCATCATTAGAAGGTCTAATGTCTACCACAATTGTATTTTACTCTGGACCATTTCATTTTGGTCTACTTGTGATAC
>JABUIW010000201.1:780450-861998 GCA_013363375.1 Menidia beryllina
TACTCTGGACCATTTCATTTTAGTTGACTTGTGATACTGGACAGATATTCCCTAAAGGACCCTTAACAGTATTATGAAGGGCACATGGAAATACACACCAAAGTCATTAATTTGAATCCTGTTGTATGTACGCTATCATTTAATATATATATATTTATATCTCTTGACCCACTAGAGTTTGCAGGAGCCACTGAAGCTACACATATACAACCATGCTCTAGTTTAAAACAAAGAAATACACTGATTAATAGCTTTAAAACAAAGCTGCTGGGGTGCTCCTTGGACTACCCAACACTCTGCTCAACCTCTTCCCTTTCTTCTCCTCTTCTTTATTTTTACTAACCATTTAGTCTGTAACAAACTATTCAGTTCACATCTTCCTTCGCTCCCAAACCTCGGTTCCACCTTCCATTTTAATCGCATCGACCATGTCATTCCTCATCACTCATTTGTCACTGCAGATTGTATAGTCTTTTTTCCACATTTTATGCTCAGATTCCACCCAGTCACCAGCTCTACACACACAGACACACACACACACTCTTTTTTTTTTAATCACGCCATGCAAAACCAAAAAGAAAGCACTGAAAATAGTAAATTATCAAAGTCTCGAGATAGGAAAAGAGAGCAGAAGTTAATGAGGAGTAAAAAAAAAAAAGAGCAAAAGAAAATTGAGTGAGGTTAAAGGTCAAATTTTTAAAAAACACTATTAGTGGGAAAAAAGTATCATAAAAAGAGCAATTTTAGAGAATGGGGCTGGCGCAATGAAAGATTTTTTTATGTAAATGATGACACCAAATTGAAAGACGAAAGTGAAACAGATAATAGGAAAGTGGAGTGAGAAAGAGGGAGGAGACCAATACAGAGAGGTGGAAAGCAGTCTGGAGATTTATGGCAGGTTGTTATGGAGCACCGACTGAATAACAGAAGGTGAGACCAGGTGAATTATTCATGAGGATACAGGGCTGAGAGTGTGTGTGACGTGTGGGTGAACGGAAACACACACATACATGCACTTAAGTATCTCGGACACTTTTAGGCCAGCTCATCTGTGTGTAAAAACAGAAACAAGTCAGCTACCAACCATACAGACGGAATCATAACCGAATGAAATCTGGCAGGAGACATGGCTGACCAGGGCCTAAAATAAAAAGGAATGGATGTTTTCATTCCTCTGGCTAGCTGTTTTAACACGGCACTTTACAGCCATGAGGTGCTCATCGGGATGCTTCACACAGACCGCTAGACAATTGACACACAAGGTGGACCTAAGACATTCAGTTTCAGAATGAACACCACATCTCTCTTATGCTGATCAGATTAAATGTACTCAATTAGCCGCCCACTCATAGCACCATAGCGCTCGCATGGAAATGTCAGTAAAGAAGCATTTTCATGTATCTTTGGCTGCTTTAGCTAATACAAAATGGGAAATATTGCTTTGAAAGAAACCAGCAAAAGGAAATGCTTGAAGTATTGTTGCCCTTCCATTAATGAAGGTTGCTGCTAGCATCTTTTCTTTGACATCGGAGTTTTCACTTATTCAGCCGAACTAAAACATTGTCTTGGATTAACTTTAAGCGAGTTATGGGAGTCATTTCAAGAAGGAATTTTCTAAATAAGGCCAGTTTAAAGGCACTCTAAACCTATGGTGACTGTCGATTCGCTCTAAAGCTTCAACTGAAATGAAGCCGCAAAAATACAAAGAAATAAAAAGATAAATGTTTAATTTCTGAAAGCAAAAAACAATGATGTGAAAAGAGTTTACATTACATCACACGCGCGATCACACTGAATTCAAAGGAACCCTAAGAGATAAGCACAATATCCGCATGCTGATCACAGACAGCGAGGAAAAGCGTCCCAAACACTTACCGAGTTGATGCAGGCGAGCTCCTTGTTGAGCAGCCAGGGCAAGGAGAGCTTTCCCTCTCCTCTGTAGCAGGACTGAATCCTCTCTTTAATCTTCTCCTTTATCTGCCTCATTGTGAACAGACACAAAGCTGACTCCTTGGGAGGCTTGGCTCTGTTCTTCTGGCCCTGGGCAAACACGGTGAACAGAACCTCCTCGCGCTCCTGAATACCCAGGGAACGAGCCAAACGGGCTCCCGGTCGGGCCAAGTAAGCATCCTGAACCAAGCGGTACTCCACTCCGTCCTTGGTGCACCCGATGGGGAACTCGACGTAAGAGTAGAACTTCGGGTCGTCAACGCAAAGGCGGACGATCTTGGAGGTGAAAAACTGCTCGCTGCTGGCGTCCGGCGAGGTCAGCTGGGTGTCCAGCTGCAGGGTGAGGTAATACACAAACTGCTCACTGTTGAAGCCGTAGATGTAGTAGATGTCAAACGCAGGGAACTTTGACAGCGTGTCCGAGGGAATCTTGAGCTGGGAGGACACAAACTCGTCCTGGTACACGAAGCTGAACATGTCGGCGTTCTCCTCGTTGGACATCAGCTTGCGACTGGAGAGCGTGGGGAAGTACTCGGACTTCCCGTCGATGGGAGTGCCGACGAAAAGCTTCCCCCCACCACCGAAGATATCCGGCGAGATCACCACCCCCGACATGGTGCCCGCCTCGGCCACGCTGGATAGATAGTGCTCCTTACGGTGGTGAGGCTCCCCTAGCTTGAACAAGTCGTCCAGACGCAGGAACTGGCATATTCCCTGGGAGGTGCTCCCGCACGCTATCAAGCGGTTGTGGGCAGCGTCCAGCAGCAGCAGTTTATTGACGTTGGAGGTCTGCACCAGCTCGTGGGGGCAGGACTGGACGCCGGGAGGGGGGTAACAGCGGGGGTTGTCGGTGACGGGGCCGGTCACGTGGCTTCGCAGCTTGGTGAGGTTGCCGGACAGCTTGTAGATCCAGTTGACCGCGCCCAGGTAGACCTCGCCGGTTTTGTTGTGGACCACCAAATGCGTGAGGCCTCCTTCCGGAGGAGAGAAGGAGAGGAGGGAGGCGGCGGGCGGAGCGGTAGAGGCGGAAGTCAGAGACAGGGAGAGAAGTAGAAGGAAGGGGAGGATGAGAGGGGTAGGGTTGAGGTGGGAGGACATGGCAGTGAGGGGAGGGGATGTGTGAGCGAGTGGGTGTTGGAGTGTATTTTTGAGAGCGTAATCGGTAAAGGTGTCGGTAAGGGCCTATAGGACTGCAGGGTAGAAGGATAGATATATATAAATATAAAAAGTTTCCAAGGAATCGGCTTCTCCGTCCTTTTTTTCCCTCCTTTCTGAGCCGTTGTTTTTATAGCCTCATCCCTTGATCCTCAGCATCATCTGCCACCAGCCCTGAAAGAAAGAAACAAATCACAATCTTAGCAAACATAGATGTCAGTATATTTACAGAAAAGTGTCTTTTGCAGGACACAGAAAAATAACATTCAGAAATCCAGTGGATTTGTTGCTGAAATGTAATAAAATAACTAAGAAAAAGAACAACAAATGAGAGCCCTGTCGGCTTTTGTTTTATTGACTTCTTGACTCTTGGCTCGCGCCACTCTGCACAGTGCATCTTTTAAAAGAAGACAGGAATAAACATTACTCCCTTTGAGCATTGATTGTCTGGGAGTATTAAAGGATTCTGCAGAAACACCGAACACAGGCACACAGAAATACTTACACTCCCAAAAACATGTAGGAACACTGAACAATATGTACATAAGAGAAAAAATACAACATCCTAAAGCCTATGCGCCGTGCACATACAAAAAGGCTGAGCCATTGATGTGCAGCACTCAGATAGCAGGTAAGCGTCCATAAATTACAAGCAGGGCTGCACAGAGAATGCCGAATGATATTTACTACGGAGCAACAGAGCAGAGAAATAGAGCGAGCCTCTTTCCACAAAAGAAAGGAGAGAACTCGTCCACCCAGATAAAGCAGGAGAGACAGTGAGAGAGGGAGAAGCGAAAGCTATTTGGCTTTAGAGCAGTTCAATGTAAAGGCAGTGGAGATGCTGGGGCAGATTGCTATGAAAACTAAGAAAATGGGAAAGGGAAAAAAATGTCAGATGGACCATTCCTCTATTTCCCATTCATTCCAACTATTCATTGATTCAATTTCTCTGTCCACTTCATGTGGGTAAGGAGAGGGGAGGACGACGCTGACATTAAATACGTATGTGGAAAGCTAAAGTCGGGGCTGCTCAACAGCTGAAGCATCAACATCATCTTTTAATGAAGATAAGAGGTGAAACATGCCAGCTTCAAACAATTTGAAATGCGTGAGAGACGTATTTTCAGGTTCTCTCCTGCACAAACCTGCCCCTGAATGCACCACATGGACAACGTCCACCTCACAGCTAAATCATCCAAAAGGAAACATAAGTAGCAAAAGTAGTTTGTGTAAAGTTAATTATATTCCAACGTAGCTGAAAAAAAAAAAACTTTGGTGTGGAAGCATCCCCTAGCCCTAACCTCAGGAACAGACGGTTTAGCTTAAATTTAGCTTAAATTAAATCCTAAAACTCAAACAGTTGGTTAATTCAAGTTAAAGTAGTTTGTGTAAAGTTCATCATATTCCAACATAGTCCAAAAAAAAAAAAAAACATTCACGAATGCCAGAGAATTCCTGATGAACATCCTTAACTTTAGTGTGGAAGCATCCCCTAACCCTAACCCTAACCTCATCAACAGACGGATTGCTTTAAATTAAATCCTAAAGCTCAAACAGTTGGTTAATTCAAGTTAAAGCTGTTCTATATCAACAGCAGACGCATGAAACATCCCAGTTGGAAGTTAAAAACCCTTTGCTTCTGACAAAAACGATTGCTTTACGGTAGCCAACTACCCACAGAGAGCACTGTCCAACATAGGATTCATTAGTTTAATGGTTCAAGCGTGATTAAATGTAGAGCACAAGGCAGGGGCTTGTTTCATAATGGAGTTTGGTCAACAAGCTATTCTTGTCTCCCGTTTCTGCCGCTGCTCCTTATTCCTCCCTTTCATTACATTCCTATCGCTCTCCATTCTGTCGGACACTTTGCTCCTTGTCAATAGTGCCTTTCATCTCCAGGCCAGCCGTGATTACAGTGGCCCCGATGACGATGCTATTGCCCGTCTCATCAGGACAATACAGCCTCTGTTGAGCGCACACACACACACAAAACGCGTACACGCAGCGCACACGTACAGTATGAGCCCGAAACCCCTTTGAACAGACAGAGATCCTCCACGATTCGCTGGCCTCCACGTATTCAGAAACGTGACGTTCGCTGACATTAAATGGACTTACTCCTTCACAAGGAATACACACACTCCAAAAGACTAAAGAAGACATTAAAACTTTTACCGACGATTAGAAAAAAGGAAAAGAATGGGTATTTCAATCTCGCTCTCTGATGTACTGAGCTATTGCTATAAATAATTGAGACACGTGTAGTACATGTAGTTTTGGTAACCAGCAGAGCTCCGTGCTGATGATTACACAGAGCTGTTTGACTAAACTGGGACAAAGATGAGAGGAAACGGGATGTGAATGCAAAGTACAAAGGGAAAAGACAACAAGATGCTCTTTTAAAGCTCGAGTTTTAATGTCAAAATTAGAACAAAGAAAGAAAATGTTTATTAATTGTGGAGAAAGTTAGTGAAAAATGATCGACTGTGACAGAAAGAAAAAACCTAAAAAACTTGGAGCAAGATGATCTAACAGGGAATGGTTTTCTTTCTCTTTTGGTGCACTCTACCGTTATTTAAACAGCCTCGAAATGTCTGTAAATCATGGCATGCTTATTAGAATACATGTATTCACTTTCATGGCTATTTTAAAGTTTCCATAGTGGTTTTTAATAACCCACATACAGAGAATCCCATCTGGTAATGCTTTTCATCTGGATACTGCTGCTTTTTCAGCCCTCATATCTGATGCGATTCATAGATATAACTTTTTTTTTTTTTTTTTTATCTTAACGAAACACCAAACTATGAATCATTCAAGTGGTAAAGGGGACCACAGATTATGAAAAGATACCCTGGAAATGAAAGCATTAACATTTAACATCACGTTACTCGCGAGCTCCTCATTGTCACTTCCAGCTATTTTGAAGGAAAATGTGTATGCGAAAAGACTAACTTGTGCGTGCACGTGTGTGGACGGTGTGTGTGTGTGTGTGTGTGCGCGAATCGGCCGTGTCCAGGAGCCCACCTGCCACATCTGATGAAGCTGCAGTGGTGTTCGGGTCCATCCCGAGTTGATTTATTGCTGCTGGCACATCGATTGCACACACAGCCGCAGACCTTGGCCAAACACTTAGGCAAATTTATACACGCCGCTTCTTTAGCATGGCGCTCACATCCGTGCCGGCTGGCCTTACTGTGCGTTTGTCAGCGTGCAATTGCGCACCCCTGCATCTTACCAATCTTATTTACCACTTAAAAGTCTCACAGACACCTGTCTGGACACAATGGCCTGCCCATAGACTGCCTGGGCATAATGTATAAATAATTAAAGTCCGACTAAACATATCATGAGTAAAGTATATCCATTTACACTGATGCCCCGTTGCATTTGCAGTAGTGGGCAAAATGGAGCAGAGAGAGAAAAGGAAGGAGACCCGAAGTGGATTAAATGACTTGTTGATTAAAGCACGTTAACCTGGAGGGTTGGATTTGTCCTCAGAATTTCATGTATAATCATGTCCCGCAGCTTCGGCGGGTTTTACAACGCGTTCTTAAAGTTCAAGTTATTCTACACTTTGCTCCAAAGGTTGGAGTTATTTCAACTTTCCATGCAGTCAATTTACAGATAATCAACACTTCAACCAAAAAAAAACCCCAGGGTTTTAATCCGACTGCCTTAATTGCTAACACGTTTCTCCTCATCAGGAAATAGATCACATGAGAACCCCCCCCCCAGCCCCCCTTTCAACAACAGTGATAGCTGTTGGCCCCTTTTTGGAAAAAAAAAAATATATAATATAAGGTTATGTTAAAATAAAGATGCAGAAATAAGGCCTAAGTCTTTAAAAATTGCATTAAAATGTGTTATTCCAATACTGTGGAGGGTTTCATTTTCATAGCTAAGTAACGGGAGTAAATGCTCTGTTTACCTCTGTGAAGGAGCATGAAATTACCTCACATGTCAGTTATCTCACGCAGTACTCGATCTAATCAATATAATCGATGATGAAACACCTTAGATTTGGAGGGGATGTAAAGATTACCCACCCAATCATTAATAAAATCACTAAAACTGAATTACTTAAGCTTGATCACTTCGTGAAACATGGCCGCCGACATAACAATGACGTAAATGAAGTAAATTTGGCCATTTCAAAATAGTTTTAAAGCTTATGACTGAGCACACAAGGCTGATCCCAGACAAAGATCTGCAACAATATCAAGCTTTGATGTCTTAAAGATTGTTCGTTGCAGCTGGTTGGTGCTTTTTTTTTTTTTTTATATATATATATATATATATATATATATATATATATATATATATATATTTGGTTATGGCAGCTGTTTAAAAGCCAACCGAGTGATTTCTGCTTAGCTGTTGACGCCAACGCCACTGTGTTTGTTTTTCATTAAACTGCCACGCCATCGCACTTAGCTTTGTTCATTCATCTGCATTTATTCAAAGTGTCCATGGTCTATAGGTCCAAAACAGAGAGAGAGTTTCTGTGACATTGTGTTGACCTCAGCGAAGCGGATAATGGGCAGAAAATTGAGCATTATTGTGTGTTTTAGTTCGGTAATGTCTACAGTGATGGAAATGAGAGCCACGGAGGCGAGACGCACAAAAACAAAGCCACTTGTTTTTCAGATTTTGTATTCAATATCAGCTGTAATGCAGAAATGGAATCTGAAGATTGTACATTGAGAGAAGGTATGCAGGCATTCCCTTAATTTTACTAGTGTTCATTTTGTACTTTGTCAAAACAATCCACTATTTTTTTTCCCCCTTTTCTCTGATAAGAAATCAGGTTTTACTATCCGTGCTAAATGGTCTGCACTGGTGGCCTACTTTAAATCAGCCTTCAGCCATGCTGATTTTTTACAGATCTGCATTGGCACATTGGGAAATGCAATTAGAGAGCTCTGCCGAAGATCCAACTTCAGCTCTGCAAAACTCAGGGTGTTCAGGGTCGACGCATCGAATGATCTGTCGAGATGCAATAAGACAGACATGTGTTCCAGATCGCTGGCTGCAAACCTACGCGGCCTGTAAACCATCTACGGTCCGAGTATGCGTTCGGGATTTGATGGGATCAGACGGTTGAAAAGTTACAGTCACAGCTCAGATGGGATGGGATGACGACAGCGAGGGGAGGAGGCCGGGGAAGAGGGGCAAGAGGCGGACGCGTGCAGGAACGTGAGGAGATTTCTATTGGGGATACATCTTTCAAAAGGCGGAATATTGACAGGCGCTAATGCCTCAGACAGGAGTCGACTCACACCCTCCTCTTTTTATTTCATCTATTCTTTTTTTAGACAAAGGGAAAGACAGACAAGGAGGAGGAGGAGCCAGGAGTTTATTTAGCACATTGCCACACATTGAAATAATCCCCTTAAAAAAAAAAAACAATATGTTTTTCCGAAATGAGAATCACCACAGTTTCCTTCAACGTTAAAAAGATTGCTGCATATATTCTAAAAAAAACTTTAAGAATCTGCTTTACCAGCCCCTAAAACAACAAAGTTGTCATTTTTCTACAAGCAGCACACATAAAACGAGGCACAATCAGGCCACGATGATCTCATACGACATTTGAACTAGTTGGACATTGTACACATAGCTTTGTGTCCGACACCCAAGATAAGTGAGGCTGAAGCCTTAGAATATTGGTTTGACTCTGCATGTGTGTGTGTGTGTGTGTGTGTGTGTGTGTGTGTGTGTGTGTGTGTAGGTGTGTGTGTGTGTGTGTGTGTGTGTGTGTGCACGTGTGGGGGCTGCAGCATCATGCAGTGGAGACACAGTGGTTCATTTACTGTTGCATTCCACATCTGACACACTGACCCCACACGCAGCTGCACGCACGCTCACACACCAACCCGGGCCGGCGGAGTGTTTAGATTCCCATTAAAACACATCGCACTCCGGGAAACAGTAATCACCCAACCTAAACTTATTATTTATCATTTAACCCAATGAAATAGATTAGCAGATGGTAAAGTCAAAGCAGGAACTTCACCCTATTTATTATAAATGTACACACATACGGTAGCAGATGCTTCCGTACAGGAAGAACTCGCATGCATACAAATATATGTATACATATGTCTATAGACAGAAGGCCCCTACACACCAACGGGCTGAGATTGGAATGCTTATTTGAGGGGAAATAAGAGAAATCACACATGCACACCCGCGTTTTCAGAGCTGACAGGGCCGTCTCAACCATCACTCCCAAAATCCACCATGAAGAGTCGAGTGGATGAGCCTTAATCATTTCTAATCTGAGCCGTCTCCACAATAGAATCACTCCCTCTCCAAGTTCTTCACTGGGGAAGGGCTTTAATGGCTTTCAGGCCATGTAATCCTGCTAAATACTGCACACTTCCATTCACATTTACTGTATATGGATATTTGAGCTATAATTACACTAATGATATGTGTAAAAACATCCTTCCATTATGTGCAGGATGAGTAAAGAATTCTGTGTTTAGGTCAGCGTTTTGTCTCAATATGGTTTGTGGTTCAACAAAGTCACTTCATGGAAGGAACCTCCAGGGTTTAATTGTTGGTTAGCCCATGTGGGTTTATTCTAATCCGTCTCATACGAGCGTTGATTTGTCCTTTCACTCAAGAGGGATCTGCCTCTTATTAATTTCCCCATGTAGGGGGAGAAGATGATGATAACTGAATCAAAGTGGGAAAACTTTCCCTGGTCAGGAGAGAAAAACGAACCGTATATCTCAATACAAAAAAGCTATTACAAAGCTGTGCGTGGGAAAATGGCCGCCCATGCTCTAATAGAATATTTCTGCACATCATCACAGTTTGATAAAACTCCTGGTTTTAAAGTTGACATTTTGAATTATCTTCTAAATTATATTTCACATTTGAGAAAAAAAAACTCAACCCAAAACAGATTTAAAAATGTTAGAACAGATGTATTTAGAATACTTTTATTTTTAAGTCGTACTTTACAGACAAAACTATCCATCCATTTTTGCATGTATCTGTTGTTTTAGCCATCAGAGAAGAACAAAACCCTACACTGCACTCCACTAAAGCGACATGCAATTCACATTTTATCCGAACTGTTGAAAAGTTGATGTTTTTCGGATTCTTTATGTGCAGAAATGTCAACAGCAACTTTCATTTGCGTTGGCAATGGGCGCGCTGCCACCCCTTTGTTCTTACAAGTGTTTAGATCCATCGACTGGTAGCGGATGCTTAGGTGTAAGTGTTTCCCCATGCCTACTCTTCTAGTACTCTACCCTCGAAATAAAAGGCAGAGTGGAAGCAGAGAAGCCATTGAAACTACTTTAACACAAGCACAAACACAGGAAAGGGGAAAAATTGGGATTTCTATGGGTTTTTTTTGTGGATCATGTGAGCAGGTTGGTCCATATAAAGGGGTTGAATCTCTAGGATGGAAACCACCTATTTGCACAAGAGACAGAGTGTCGAAAATAAGGTTTCTGAAAATAGGAAAACATGGAGGTTTTCTTTGAGCAGACCCAGATCTGGCTGGAGGGCCTGTATAACCTCATATGTCCAATAACAGCCATGCATTTGAAGTTATGTACAACATCACCATTGAGTGGGTTTACAAGAGTTGAATTTAATCCTTCCAAATTGGTTGAGAACTCAAGTTCTCTGTTGGGAGCCAATCGAGTGGTTCTCTCTAGTTTTAGCACTGCTGGTGTAAAATAATCTTCTGCTCTTTTGCATGAAGGATGTGAAAAATGAGCCACAATTTCAAATACTGCTCTCCTCACAGCTCAGAGGAATGACAGATGTTTAAGAAAATGGCACACACTGTCCCTTTTTTCCCTCTAATAGAATAACACAAAGCAGTTCCTCTCCTTTCCACAGAAAAAAAAAAATTCAATTACAACACGGGCATCCTGCACGGACAATAATTTGTCCAGCGGGAGAGTGTGAGCGGATGCTGTGGGCAGGTAGGAACGCGAGAATGAATGAGACAAAGAAATTCATATATACTGACAAACCTAAAAAAGATAAATGACTGTGTGGCTGGATCATTCCCATGATGGGTGTTGAAATCCCCGGAAGTTATAGTGCGCGAGTGCGAGTGTGTGTGTGTGTGCATTTTTCAAAAGAGAGGACCCTGCAGCTAAATAGGGGCCTCGTGAACTCGAATAGGTCCAGAAACACGGTATTTTTATCAGAGAATTTGCCGCAGATGCTCGAAGCTGACAGAATATTTGAGGGAGGGAAGTGAGGAACAGAGATGGAAAACAGTTTTTTTTTTTTTTTCTTTTAAAAGGAACAACTTATTCATTTAAAATCTAAGTGGGTAAAATTAGCCAACCAGGAGTTAGGGAATTGGTATGTAAATGTATGCAGAAAAATGAACAAAGCAACAAAAGTAAATAAATATACAAATAAACATTCAGCAGTTTCATTATTAGAGATGAGATCTTTTTTAAACTCATAAAATATTGATCAACTTCATTGAGAGATCTCATATTGAACTTAATTTTTATGCAGGAAGCCCAAGCGACATACTGGGACCTCAGAAAAAAACATAGATACTTGGGAAACTCCTGCATTTTAGGCATTTAGATATAAAACTGAAAACTTTAAATTACCGAGCGATTAGTCCACACATCTGGTCCAGACAGAAACACAGGGACAGGCAAACCAGAGATCATTTTCACTGTGTGTTCTGAAAACGGTCAATCCTAAGAGCTTAAAACAGCTTCTCCTGCAGACAATCCAACATAAAAGCTTCTGGCTGCTACTTAACAGAAAAATCAGGAGCTGATACGAGGCCAAATACTGGTAACTGGTGACAGCTGCAGACCCTTTAAGCCACTCCAACTCCAGCAGGTCGCTAACCGCTCTTTTAATTTCCTTTATGGTAAAAAAAAAAAAAAAAAAAACTACTTGGTAGAGGAGGGAAAAGTAACACATTTTGGGGATCTGCCTGCTGCAAAGAGCGAAAATGTTTTCATAGTGCGGTAAATTCCTGCTGGTTTCAGCCATCTCCATCGCGTGTTTCTCTTTACTAGAAATCTCTCAAATTCATTTCCAACAGCTGCCCCATTTCTTTTGGTTTGCAGGAGGTATAGGAGATAGTATTTCCAGGAAAATGCAAGTCGCACATTTCCCACACAGTTGAGCATGTGTGGTCAAATTTGACTAAAACAAACAACCTTTTTAACATTATTCTTTATTATTATTGGCGTTTTAATTATTCCCTTTCATCCCATTTTCATTCTCAGCTGAATATATGTGAGAATTTAAAAGTTAGGTCTAAGAGTTTAAATCAGATAATGCCACCACTGGAATCATTTTGATTTTTTATTTGAAAGCTTTTTTGCTGAAATACCTTTAGCTCTCTTAGCCTGGGCAGCTTGGGTTGTTGCTTGATTTTATTAAACACTACATCCAAATTTGCTTCTCTTTTTTTTTCTGTTAACATTTTCCGATTTTGGTTTTCAGTCTTGGAGCAACATGGCTGACTTCTGGAAGATATTGATATGCCGGAACAGTCAACTTTAGCCATCAGAGGGCTGATGATTCACCCGCTACTCCACTGCACAATGGGAAAGGACTTAATGGGCTTATTTTGGCTGACGCAGTCCTGTTTATACAGACATGCAATCTCACTACTTTAGGTGTAATAGTTTTGTATTTCTTTCAGTTCCAGTTTAACTTGGAAGAGTCATGTAAAATCTGGTTTTACTTCCTTTGTCTGCTCAACCTTTATTGTTGCCACCTGCAACATATCAATTTGAGGGTAAAAATTGTACCAGTTCCGTCACTCCATCCATGAAAATTGCTGGTAAAATGTGGTTTCTCCCTCTTTCCAGAACCGGTCTTGTTATTCGCCGTTATTCGCTTTCCTGAACATGCTTTTACTGGATTTTTATTGCATCTGATCTTGGAGCGTCTGTTCTGCCTCTGCATGTGCATTTGGGTCCCTTCTCTGCCTGCTTACATAACAAGTGGCCATTTATTGGCAAAGCATTTTCCCTAAATGTGAACGTAGTGATGACTTTCAGCAGTTTAAGAGGCCACTTAGTGTTTTCCCGACTGATCCATGCCGTCAGGCTAAGGTAAAATAATTTGCTTTCACCCCACATGGGGATTGCATGCTAGAAGTTACAGTAAAATAAATGATGATACAAGTAATAGTCTGTCATAAAAATCCAATTCATCAACATATCAAAATCATGTCTCATCTTAGGTTGAGAACCAAGCAGATAAACGAATATAATCACATAAAGTGAAGAGATGGGAGGTGATTTTGTTTTCCTTTTTCTTTAAAGTTGCAGAAGAAATTGGCTGTAAAAGTGCTCTGATGCTAACTGAAACGCAGTCTAGTCTGTGTACTTTCACTGCTTCCAGTTGTGCCTCTAAACTGGTCCTTGACTCTCCTTTGAGGCCTGGTGTGATCCAACGCTAGATATCTCAACAAAACCAGGAGAACGGCGCCGACGTACACACCGACACCACGGGAGATCTTTCTCCGCTCTTTTCGCATCCTGCGTTGCACAACCTGAGCTTAGAGCGAAGGAACACCGCACGTGATTAAACACTGCCACTAAAACACCTACACACACCAACAAATGCCCACATAGAACCTTACCTCAGGCCAAGAAGAGATATCCAAACACAGCCAAAGTCACCCTCAACGGAGTGTGAGGATGTGCGTTTGTGCCTTACTGTAAGCAATTGGTGTGTGTGTGTGTGTGTGTGTGTGTGTGTGTGTTTGTGTGTGTGTGTGTGTGTGTGTCAGGATGCTGTATGTCATCTATCCTTATGTCATCTCTCTTCTGATGTGACCTTTACACACAGATCTTTTCTTCCCGGCCTGCCAGCAACACTGCTAACACAATTACACTGAGCTAATGAACAGAGGACCCTGATAAAGTGCTATGCACAAACACACACACACGTGAACACACACACTCACACACACACACACACACTCTTACGCGTGTTTCCTCCATGCATATCAATCTCGCCGTAAAGGCTACATTTGCATCTTTAATATAAATGAAAGTGCTTATTAAAGTGCACAAAGCCGTTCGCATCAGATCGAGGAAGAGCTCATCTAAATTCAGTGTTTAACCCGCTCACACTCCTCCTCCTCGCAATTAAATTCAACTTCCATTTCTATACTTTCATCCGTCTACAAGGGTCAGGGCAAGTCGGCGTGCCGATCGGCTGCTTTTGTAAGAACCCAGCCACGGGCGACCTAGAAAAATCAGTTGTTTACTCCGGCAAAGAGCCAAGCTAAAAAGCAACACGGCCACGAGAAAAAATGTCAAACGCCTTTCTTTTTTCTAAAATAAATACTGAAACTGGCTGTTTGCACCTGTAAAACCCAGCAGCATTAACCTGAATGGTTGCTTTCAAAAAACATTTCCAGCTGTTCACTTATGATGCTGCAAACAAGCAAATCTCGGACTCTCAGAAAGAATGGGAAGCTCTCAATGTAAAATGATCCCGAAGTGACATTTTGATTGGATTTCACGCCAGTAACCCATTCGTTTCACTTGTATTTGCAAAACACAGGAACATGTACCTTTTGTAGCTTGGGTTCCAGACTTTTGCAACAAGAGTTGGAGGCAGAATAAGACATCTGTGCGAACACAACCTTAAATAATTTGGGCATTTTCTAACAAAATGAACCATGAATGCAGTTTGACCTAATTGCGATTGTTGCTTTCAAGGAAATTTTAAGGTTTGTGTCAAATCCTTCCATGCTAATCGAGTGCAAAGTGTGATATCACCTCTGATCTGAGGGGCAAAATCAAGATAAGGCCACTTTAAAAAAGAAATAAAGTGGCTTTCTTTGCAAAAAAAAAGTAATTTCCCTCTCTGAAGGAATGTTTCTGTATGATCAGGGCCCCAAAGGAATTTTTCTAACCAACCATCACTTCCTGTCATAATACATCTCGATGCCTTGGTTGTTAAAGTGGTCCCTAAATGCTTGAGTTGCTCCTAAGGGAGGCAGCCAGTGGCTCTGCATGAGTTCTGAAAATATCCCTTATAGTGCAGAAAAACTATCATTGACTTTGTCTTCACATTTTTCCTCTCAACACCACTAACTCCCTCTTTATTTTTTGGACGCATACACAGTGTACTTTAATGGAAACTTGACAACTAATCCATTACGGCCCTCCTCTGCTTATGAGATCCCTGAGACAAAATACTGTCAAATGAGAGTCTGGAGTCTAATTTGTCTTTACTCAGGGCCCCCCCCCACCCGCTTTTGTAAATAGACTGTAGGAACCGTGCTCCATTTCCACTGCTAATCAAATCTGGATCTACATCTTTGAGGTGAGGTTGGACTCAGAGGAAGAGAGCAAATTCTTGAGACGTCTCATTGGGCTGATTGTGATTGGACCCGATCCCGGGTTTCTGGATCTGCTTCTGATTAACACATCTTGAACCTGGTATTTCTTGGTATTTCCAGCTACGGCCGCAGCGCCTGTGGTTTCACAGGAGGAAGGGATTTAAAAAATTGTGCGCATTCATTTCCCATCTCTAGAGAACGGCGTTTGATAGGATAAAAGGGGAGCTGATAGCTGTGAGAGGAACCGTTAATCCAGCACCAGAGTGAGCCAACTTTCAGACCCGATGCGGGAACTGCAAGTGAACGAGGGGTTAAATCAGCGGCTCAGGCTGACCTCTGACATTCCTGAGGGATACTGAAAAGAAGATTTTAAAACATGGGCAAATTAGGTATTACAGCTGTATTACAGCCATATAGGACAGTCAAAGCCAGATGCAAAAACTTGTAAAAAACTATCTAAAAAGATGCTTTTTGTTCTCTTAAAAACCTCTATAAGCAAGAGAACTTTTTTCCCAGTCAGTCAAAAGCTGTTAAAACTCAAGAGTCTGCTAAATGACACAGCACTTCCAAATTAGTCCTAAACAAGATTTCCCTTTCTCGATATCCCTCCCCAATACGCCGTTACTGTGGTGAAATGATGAATACTAATGGGCGGAGTTGGGTTTTTTTTTCAACTCTTTAGGACAACAGAGAACCCACCCAGAGGCAATCATGCAATCCCCTCATTTATATTTGGAAAAATAGCTTTTCATGTCCAAAATGACTTAATGCCATTTTGTACATGGAAAAGGAGCAAATCCAGCAAGAGCATAAAACCACCAGAACACAAAAAAATAATAGATCACATAAATTCCTCAGAGCGCCACAGCTACACACAGATCTAAACCGAGGAGAGATCTTCATACCTGGGACCTTCTTTGACAAATAATCCCCGTACGCTTTCAGATGTAGAAGCGTTCGGACATTTTGTAAACTAATCAAAGCCCACAGACGCACATTTCCCTTCTCAGCACAGCGTTGGAGCGAAGCTGCTCCTGTTAACATAACACCCTAACCCAAACCCAAACTCGCCGAGAGGACTCGAAGGTCGGGCCCACGGCTTGTTGCATTTTTGCAAAGCGGCTATAGATATTCATGATTTGCTCTTGTTAACCTTAAAGCAATATTTCAGCTGGGTGCAGCAGCCCGGTGTAGATTTTGGCAGGCGAGCGCCTGTAGGGGTTCATAAATAATCAGCCTCATATGTAAGCTGTCCTGGTGGTGGAGACGCTGATGTACTGGAACTCTCCTTTTTTTTGTTTGCTTTCACCGGTTGCAAAATGACCGCGCTGAAAAGTAACTTGAAATCAGAGCTTTATGCTGGCTCTTTCTTTTGTTTTAGAACTTTCGAAAGCGCAACAAACGCATTTAATTGAGCAAAAGACTCAAAGAAGACACATCAAGGTGAATCCCAAACATTTGATTTTCTGATAATTGCAGTCACGACATAATAAATCCATAATATAAATAAATGCAGAAACATGAAGCGCTGAATACAGATGAGGCTTAAAAAACATGGCAGAATGTTAAATTATCAAAAGTAACTCAAGCTCTTAGGAAAGTAGAGAAGAAAAAAAAAAAAGAGGCCAGAGTGGAAAAAAATCACACACCCCAGGCACTGCTAATGTTGGTCGCATGCAGAGCACATTAGGAAATGAAAACAGCATTCGGCAGTAAAATGTCAGATTCCCTCATATCATCCTGTTCGGTAAAGACCTGCCGCTGCTGCACAAACACTCGGCCCCTTCTACGTTACGGTCAGCATCCTCCCCTTTAAGTTTTTCTTAAAGGCATGTGGGGGGGACACCCCTGGGCCCGCGGGTCAGGGAGGGCGTGAGAGCACAGAGAGGCTTGGCAGGGAGACAGAGGGGGGACAGAGACGGAGACAGAGACCGAAGGGATCACGTCTCTGTGGAAATGCACTAAGGCAGCAATCCAATACTGTAAACATGGTGTCTATCCTTAACCTGGGAGACCCCCCCCCAGAGAACGCTGAGAGAAGATTATCAGAGGAGTTCACAAGGTTATTTCCAGCAGAGTCAACCTTGTCAAGTCATTTAGCCTCCCGTTTGGTCGTAAAATCGGACTTTTCGGGGGCTATTAAAAGCTCCCTTTACCCACTTTAAAGACTTAAAGAAGTGCCACATCTGGAAAAGTGTGCATCTTCAGCTGTCAGGGGGTTTAAACAGGGGGCAAAGTGTTTCATTTTAAAGAGATTTTCTCTCTCCTGCCACGTCTGGAGACGCGATCAAGAATAGAAACACACGTAAAAACTTCGGCGTGTAGTCATAAAAACAGCAATGGCCACCTTATCAAATTTTTACATTTGTTAGTTTTTACACTTTTGCGCGCGGATTGGATTTAAAGCAGTACTCTTCGCTGAAATAAAAACTAAAAAAAAGAAGAGAAATGGACAGTTTAAAAAGAGCCCCTGTTGAAAACAGAACACCATTTCTGAAACAGACTCCACCACTGAGCTGGTAGCCCAAAGGTCAATAAAGATGACTGATCACTTCATCCAGGCAGCCAACTTGACTGTGCAGAAAGAGAGAAATAATAATTGTCTGGAGCCGAGGAACCCGCATTTATTCTGCATGCAACGAAAAACTAAGGAGCTAGAAAAATAGCAAGGAGTAACTCATTAAGTATGAGTTATGAAGATGACTAGTTATTATAGCAGACCCTCCAAGTTCAAGCCAAAGCCCTAAAGGTTATGGAAGATTTCCACTTAATTACGCCGCAGACTCGTCTGGCTTATGAATAATTTAAACTGTTCAATTCAAACTGAGCAAGTTTTCCGTTAAAAATCAATCCGGCGGAAAAAAAAAGGCTGCCGTAACACCGACAGCTTTCCCGTCAAGCGCCTGTAGTACGAAAACCTTCAGCTCTGAAAGGAAAAAAAAAACAACAAAAACAAGCAGTTTCACTTTGCCAGGACTTGTTGGCACAGAACGAGAGGTCGCTTTCCATTTTGAGAACATGTTTCTGATGCCAGTGTTAGCGTCAAAAGCCCCGCTTCCCAAATTTCAGGCGTTTTGGAGCGTTTTCAGTCATTCCAGGAGACTTTTCTTCCCCACTTCCTGGAACTTGGCACTAGCCAACCATCTTCTTCCTGGCTCAGTTTGTATTTTAGTTTTTTTGTCTGCCCACCCCCCTTCACCCCCATCACAAAGCACAAGGAAGTTATTAACACATTCAGTTGCACGTTGTTAATAATAAAAAAAAAGATATCAACTTGAATGTTTCTGCTTCAAATCCTGTCAGGTAGCCAGAGCAGTGTTTTATTTGAAAGCAGAAGAAAGAGCAGAAGGGAAAGCAGAAAAAGCAGCATGCCGCAATATGTCCAGACCAAGAGTGTACATATAAAAAGGCACAACAGTGTTTGAGCAGCCCAACGGAAACAAAAGAGGTTTAAAAAAAGCCCCCAGATTTTTGTCATGAAACATTATTTACAGCCATTTCCTTTATCCCCAATTCAAAAATGGTTTAATACAATTGATACATGTTCAGAGAGGATTTTAAGAACAAAAACAAACAAAAAATACTGTAAATTATTGATTCTCTACGCGCTGTGGTTTATACTTGGTGGAATATTTGGGAGGAAAAGTGACATTAAACTCGGAAAAAGGTTTAACATCCCAAATACCGGAGAGGACTGCCCACAAGGACCTCTCATTACACAGAGAAAAAGTCTGAAAACGGAGAAAAACAACGGCCATTCATGTGAGGCATACTAATTGTGTCTGCGTGACTGTGAAAAACAAAAGGAAAGCTCCCATGGATTGTGAAAACGAGTTCCACTTACAGCGATAAAATCTGTTAATCTGCCCGTGCCGGCCCCTCTCCTGGCTTGGGCCCCGTTGGTTTCCCTGAAGGACCTCTGGAGTGTGGTGAGACACTCACACACACAGAGAAAAGCTGATGTTTAAGTTGATAAACGCGATGCATTCGAGTAGAATCTCCTCCACAGTGTCACCGTGGCCCACTTTACTTTTTTTTTTGCTCATATTTTTTGGTACGCTTCTCATAAACTCAACAGTGATCAACACAGAAATGTCAGAAATCGGACTGCTTAAAGGACCGCTGGGTGAAATGCCCCTTTAACCTCTTTCACGCATGCAAAAACCATTTAAGGTTGACATATGGTCAAATGTGCAAGCCTCCGTGTGAAGAGGTCAGCCTAGGACTCGCACTAAAATGTGTGCCTATAAGTGTGTGTGTGTGTGTGAGAGTTTGTGTGTGTGCGAGTGTGTGTTTAGCGCTGTGGTAGAAAGCTCCTGCCCTGGCCATGTTGTCTCTTTTTCCAGCCTGAGAAAATGTGGAAAAAATGCGCCGAGGCTCCAAGCGTGAAGCGAAGTGCCAGAAAAAAAAAAAAAAAAAACGTGGATCCATTAGCCGTGTTCGGGGCTTAGCCTGGCACGTCGCAGCTTGGCTGAAAACAGCTGCGCGAAAAAAGCAAACGTCCAAATCCACCCTAACCTTTCGTTCTCTTACACAGCAACGCCGACAATCCTCAGTAAACAGGAGACGGCGTGGGCCCAGGAGGGGGCCCGGCGGGACTACACCAGTACCACGCCACTCTTGCATCCTCTTTAAAAGAGTTGCAGCGTCCCAGCATTGCCCGGCGTCCCACAGCTGTGACAGCTTACAGCCAAACAGTGCGAAGAGCGGACCTAACCAGAGAGGGAGGAATGTGACCCGCTCAACCTCACCCGCGACCCTCCGCAGCCACCGCGGCGGCCTTATCTGATTGGCCTGTCTGGGGCTTTAATCATTTCCAGAACCCATAAGGGGGCAGAGAAAAAAAGCGGAATAACCGGAGTGGGAGAAAAAAGCCGGGAAGAGCTCAGAATCGGGAGCTAATGCCGTTTAAACCTTCGGCAACTCGCCTCATATCCACTGTTCAGAGGCTAAAACTGCTCGGTATGCCGCGCGTGCGGCCTCTTCTCAAAGACGACGGACGAGTTTTCGGTAACTTCGACGTGTCGGAAATAAATATGTGCAAGAGAGATCACGCAACAAAAAGCCAAAAAGCTCAATGTTGAACGCATTTCTATGTAATAAAAGCTGTACACTGATGTTTTTTAAAGGTTGAGCCTTCAGAATAAGAGCGCAATGTAAATATCCCCAATTTTAATTCACTGCAACTTGTTTAATCTAGTTTTATCGGGTCATCTTAAACCCTTCTGCCAGCGACCAGCTGTATTGCTTTTGTAACAGTCCGTCTAGATGTGTTACTGCAATACCAAATAATGCCACAAGGTGGTTTTACCTCTTTTTTTGCGTCACAATGTATAGGCAGCGGCCATCTTGTCCGCCATTCCTCTTCCTTACCTCCGGACTTCGACACACACTAAGACTCTCAGTAACAAGAAGGTGACGGTTGAGCTGTCTACATCTTACTGCTCACGTGTGTTTGGTGAATGTAGCGTGGTGGAGACCTGGCATTATGAGGTCAATGTTGAATATTAGCCTAGCGTAGATTAAAATGCCTTGTGGAAATCCCAACTTCTTCGTCTGTGGACTCTCCGAGCTAACGGCTAACCCTGCTAGCCTCTCCGCCGACACCCCTTTCACGTTACACTTTGCGATGATGAACTGAGACTGTCGAACATGTACGTTACAACCCACAACAGCCAGAGTCACTCACGCCTTCCTGTCCCACCAGCTCTCCCACGTGCACACTGGGAAATCTGCCTTTTTCTTTTGGTTTTTCAGCCCCAGCAGGTGTAGAGAAGCCCATTGGTAATCCTGAGCCGCCCGTTCACAAGCGCGCGCACGCCCACATCCGGGGGAACCTCGGTGTTGCCTCCGTAGGTGCTCGCACGTCTCGGGCATGCAGCCCACTGTGTGTGTTTTTTTTTTATCGCGCCTTCCAGTTTAACCCCTGCTAATCCCCTCAGAGCGGCAGAGCTTTATGGTCAATTCACACTCTTTCATGCTTTTATATTCCCTCTCTTTTGTAGCCTCAAGAGTAATCCCCCAAGCAGCCATGGTAAAAAACATCATAGACAAGTGGAATAGACTCATCACACGTATACCGGTGTGACGGCGGGGTGGGTGTAGCATGCATAAAAGAACACCTATCACACGGTCACGCGGCCGGGCGCTAAAATATTCATTTAAAGCGACACCTGAGCAAAAAGCGACAAAAGGTTTAGCTGAAACTTCTGCCTCACGTCGGGCTGGTGGAAGCACATTTGCGACCGCACGGACAAAGTATGTGCAAACTGAACGCATATTTGCTCAGATGCATCTATTTGAGGGAAGTGCAGCGTACCGAGCGCGTCCTTTAATAACGAGAGGTTTTTGGGACGTTTCGTTTCAAATGAAAAACTTCCGGTTAATGTCACACATCTGGGGGATGCCAACACATCTACAGACGCACGATGGGATGCCGTGTTAATGTCAAAGTGGGATAGAAAATCCCATCCACAACCCACAGGAAAAAAAAGGAAGTCATAGAATATCCTGGTACTTTTTGGTGCCAAACTCTAGAACCTGGAGCACCTAGCTAATAACATACTACCTTATTTTTGGGGGGGAAATCAAATGATAAGGGAAATACCAACATTATTGATATGAGCTGAAACCACAGAAATGTTAAAGCGGCTGGAGAAGAAGGAAAAAAAAAAGCACAGATGATGCGTTCAGGCTTATTTTTCTAAATGAAAAATCCACAACTTATGGTTGTGGGCCTAACCTATTGGTCCCCACACTCATAAACACTCTTTTTAGTTAAAAAAAAACACAAATCCATAGCGGTCCTGACTGTAGCTTAAGCATCTGAGTTGAACAGGAATTACACACAGAGGTGGAGATAAACAGAAGGGAAGCAAAATGGAGCTTAATTCCTCCAGAACAACAGAAGAAAGCCAGTCAACTATATCAGCACATCGAGGGAAAATGAAACAGTGTGTTCAACAGCCACATAAACTGTTCGGTTTCCTTGAGGAAAGAGGAAAGAATCTGACACAGCGTGTGTGGAGAGGTAGAGCATCAAACACACACACACACACACACACACACGCACACGCACACACAGAAACAAAGCCCACAGCTACACACCCAATCACGCTGACTCAAACACACGCACAACGACTCGCACAAGTCGTTTCACCAGGCCGCACGCGGGAACGCTCAAACGCTCGCACACGCACACACAAACACACACACACACACACACACACACAGACACACACACACGCAAAGCGTGGCGGCGTGCGCATGCGGGGAGCTGCTCCATTTCGCTCATTAGGGAGAAGGAGCTGCCTGCAGCACAGCCTCCTTTAGTCGGCCTGTTGAGATCTCCAAAACCAACAGTACTAGTCAGAGAGAGGAGGGGGGGTGAGGGGGGGGAGAAAACAGTCACACGGAGCGTTTACGCTGCAGAAACTGAATGGGAAAGAGAGAGAAACAGAGAGAGAGCAGCCATCCAGAGGAAAAATGTACACCGGCAGAGCATCTTCCGGGTGTCCAACTTTACGGATGTCGTCTTAAAACCGCGACGTTTCACCTTTAATTCCATTAAAAAAAACATTTTCGTGAATGTGTAGAAACATGGATGAGACTCAAAGGCCTGTTGGTGTTGGACTGTGGAATCTTCCACAGTTAAATTCAAAACACTTAAATTCTCATGGAATTACAGGTAACTGAGTGCATGGGATGTGGCTGCCGCGACAAAATAAACACTTCAGCGCAGACTCACCGCTTAAATCTGTTCAAAATGATGTGTTTTAAAACACAGCGTCAACATCGAATCCAGAACAGAATCAATGCGGTTATCAACGCAGTGCTGTGGAAGACGGAATAGAGAAAACAATCTGGGGACGAACACTGAAAAAAAACTGCCTAATGGTGTTTTTTTGGGGGATATTTGTGTACATGCGTTGCTGGAAGGACACTACACAACAGTTTGTCCTAATGAGGAGGATGGGAAAGTAATCAGATTTACCTGTAATCTGACAGCACATATAAAGCTCTCTCTCTCACGCACACACACATACACACTAGGGATGGGAATCTTCACCACCAAGGCGATACGATACACATCTCGATACACAGCCAAGGATTCGATACATTCACGATTCATGGAATTTCTAGTGATAAGATTCGATACGATTCTCCAACCTCCTGCGATCCGGTGCGATACAGAACGATCTAAATTTAAAATGCTGCGATACAGTGCGATACGATACGATACAATACGATGCGATGCAATGCAGAAGAAAAGTACACCATGGACTACATAGTTCAAGTTATGGCACGCAAGGTAACTGTGCCTTTTATTTTGAAACAAAGGAAGTGCAACTTAGAGAGTGATTGTCGTTTTCCTCCATGCTAACGTGGTTTCTAGCTTGCCGCCTCTGTCCTCTTCGAAAGCAAGTTTAGACCCTCCTACTCGCGCGAGGCTTGGGGCGAGACTTGAGTGGCAGAGAGACTAGCATGCACGCAGTAGGCAGGCAACAGGGATGGAAAGAAACGCAACTAAAACTCAAAGACACGTTTCTAAAAAGTTATAATAATAGAAGATAATAATCGGTTTGTATCGATGCAGGTAGTTTTGATACGATGCATCTCGAGTTTATGTGCGGTTTTTACCGATGCAGACGTTTGCAAATCGATGCAACCGTATCGCACAGGTCGTTCCGATGTTCCGATACGCATCGGTGAATCTTGCCATGCCTAATACACACACATGTATATACAACTGTGCAGCTACCATTCGATGACAGTGTGTTTCAGAGAGCCTTAGGATTTACATGAGCCACATTTTTATTGTTGCCCGAAAACAGACAGTCCATAAAGCTGCAACAGTATCGATTCATCTCAAAGAGGAGGATTTGCTCCAGATTTTTAAAGGTAAACGGCTTCCAAAACCTTTGCAAAACCCACTCCGGTCTGAAAAAGTTGGACGCTAATATACGGCTAACACCGGTCTGAAGCCCAAATTGGGGGAGAAAAAAAATACATCACATCACAGCAGCTGCAGAAAAAAGGAGGAAAAAAAACATCACAGGCTTCCTTTAAATGTGCACTTTTTGTTTGTTTTCGAGTAGCATGAATATCCTAAATGAAGAAAAAGGCAGCGAGTAGATGCGGAATGACGAGGGAAGAAAAGTGATGCGCACAATACTGGTGGAGAGGTGAACTGTGGAGAAACAAACAGACCGAGATGGGCACCGGGACAAAAAAATAATAGACAGGCACATTAGACAGAGGTTATTTAGCAAATTCATCTCACTAAACAAAAGCTCCTCTTGTGGCTGTGTCACTGATGCCTCCACTAAATTCAACACTCTCTCTCCGGTTATCGTCCATTTGCAACCCCCTGCGTCTCCTAAAAGCCAAATTGCCCGTCAGTGTCGCCTTGAAATGGCTTCCCGTGCATCACAACCTTATAAAAAAATTTTTAAAAAAACGGAGATTCGCAGGATGGTTTTTAAATGGCCGGAGACATGCCAGAGCTGAAAGCCCTCAAGGTGCCTTAAATGGATTCCAGCATGTTTTTTTGACCCAGTGGTTTTACTTCATTGTCGTGAAGTGGAGGCATTTATTATCAAATCTGCAGCCTGTCAGCGTCTTGTCAGCTATATCCTTGTTTTAGACAAGAGTGCACGGGTTATATAAAGCTGCCGGAAACGCATAGGAGACAATGGATTGACGGTGCTTCACTGTCGGACTCAAACTGAGAGGAGGAACTTCATTTCTCTCCGGCTGAGTGACGGCAAAAACGCTTCCCAAAAACGCCATTTTTTTCCAAAGGGAAAAATAACTGGGCCCAAAAAAAAAAGCTACACAATCAAAGCTCGCAATCGCCGACGCTGCAGATATTTGGTGGGGACGTGGGGACATCTGCGGCGATGTCCTTGGGCGGAACGTGAAGGATGAGGCTTGAAGGCACGCTCCTGGTGATAAGGAGGCAGCGTATGGCCCCTCTGATCCCCCCCCCGCCCCCCCCTTTTTTTCCGAACGCCACACAAAGTCACGGGCGAATCGTTACGACACCCCGCTGCACGCCAGCGCGCCCGTGTCCGACCGAGCACTCAGGAAAATTAAACGGGGCCGCTTCTGTGTGTGTGTGTGTGTGTGTGTGTGTGTGTGGGTGTGTGTGTGATGAGCAGGGAGCGCCAGTGTCCTGCATGACTCAGCACTTCTGAGCTGTCATTCCTGTCGTTTCGATGCACTTTCCTCACAGCGGAGGGGACTGGGAGGAGGGAAAAGGGGGGGTGGGGGGGACTCGGAATGTTTAAAACACAAGACCTATGACAAAGTCTGTTAGCTTCGTAGTTTTCAGCAGCTGGTAAATGGCTCTTGTCAGCATGACGAAACACCCCGAAACCGAAATTTTCTGCTTCGTCTTTCCGTCCTCTCGCCGTCTCCGATCCCGTCGAGTTCAGACAGGGCCTGACCCAGGGAAGGTCCAGCATCCAGCGGAATTAAAATGGTCACAGAAAAGGTCACATTTTCTAGCCGGTCCATTCGTCTCGTTCGCTTTTTCTGAGCCGGGTCCCAAATCCGACGACAAACCTCTGCTCAAGATGGCTAATGAGTTAGCAAAAAACAGGAGGCCGATAAGAGTTTGGAAATTGTGGTTTCATGTGTGCACTTCGGATATATACCCCCCCCCCGCCCCCCACCAACAGGAAGTTTGTTCTTCTCACGAGTGTTGCCGATCAGAGGAAAACCCCATTAATGAGCGTTTCCTTTAACGGGCCGTAAAGCGCCGCTCGCCAGCTTAGAGGGGGACAGATGGTGCGTTTACGCACGACACTTTCAACCCAGCAACGACAGTGTGGGATCGCACGGGACAACTGTTACAGGGGCTGTCTCCTCGTCTCCCCATACAGCCGTGGCAGCGTTTGACGCTTTGCTAAAACAAAAAAAGGAAAAGAAATTTTAAAAACATGCCCGACACCGTGTCACCACACACACGGCTTTCTCGCCAATTTGTGTCTACACACAAATCCTATGAATGGATGCATAAATGAGTTGGCTAACTGGGGGGGGGGGGGGGCTTTCTGAGCAAGTATAAGGACAGAAAAAAAGGGGTGGCCATTTCCCCACTGGTGGAGCCGTCACACAGGGATGAAACAACACAGACACAGATACACACAACTGCCAGAAGTGGCACAAAAAAGTTTAAGATTAGTCGAGTCATGCCGACTGTTAATGGCCGAGAAAAGTAACCAGAATCCGAAAGGTGTCTTTCAGTATCCCTTTCTCTCCACACCATTTGGAGACTTATCATTTCCAGGAGGGTTAGCATAAGAATTGCACAACCTCAACCCCAGTAAACCCCCTACCCTCCCCTCCCCCTCTCCATCCCACTTCCTCAGGTTCAGCTCGACTGCAGAACACAGTTTGGAACACAGTCTCCACTACTTCCCTTTTCGTCCTCTCGCGTTCTCCCGCTTGTTTCTTTAAACCTACACAGCGGCTTTGAAATAACAAAACTTGCATTAATGGTTTGATATCAGCTTTATGTCCACCTCTCATTAGCTGCGACCGCTCCTCATCAAACTGCCTGAAAGGTAGAGGGAGACGTGACATCTACTCTTAGCCTCCCATTTCGCCTGTCCTGACCCTTCTCTCTGTAAAGCTCTTTGATCTGGACACTTGACCTCCGTCTCTCACCGAGCGGACGAGCTCACCATCCGTATATTATCAATTTCACCTTCCCAGACCTCTGCCGACCCGTCTCAGTCCCACTCCCTCTCAACTTTACGACCTCATAATCTGCCCCTTTTTCCGTTTAAATCTTTTCCCAACTGTCAAACTATTTCAGCAGGAAACTCGTTATGCACGTATTGAAAAAGTGGCTTTTTCACCAACAGCTTTTGTCCTCGAATCTCGATGTGTGGATTGAATTAGTATCTGAATTGATGCGCATAGCAAAAGAAAAAGACGGCTCTAAGAAAAACAAACTGGCCTTCAAAGGAGGTACGAGATGCCCAGGAGTTATAGCCTGCATCCATCCCTTTAATGTAGCCATAATTCCACTTTTTAGCATTTCACTCATCTCCCCTCCCCTTCACAACCCAGGGAAAGCCAAACCAGCAGCTCAGATAAGGGAAGACGGATCTGCATTTGAAAGCCATGTACGGGAAAGAAAAACACAAAAAAAACAAGAATGAAGCTATCCAACTTTGACCTCGACCGGCACTAAATATACACAGGGAGACGAGGGGGGAGGGAGGGGGAAAAGGGAGGATGTCTGAGTGTGGGTGAGCGAAGGAGGAACGAGGGGCTAGCTGATTGGACTGATACTGCCAGGAAGGGGAAGCCCACCGACTTCGAAAAAAAATGAATCCAACAAAGGAAAACGGGCACCGAAGTTCTTTTAATTGCATCAAAAAGCTGCCACAGACTTATAAGCCTCGTCACTTCTCTCTCGTTCTCTTTTTATTTCGCCGTCATCCCCTCATTCCTCAGCCTCTTCTTACGTCTGTTTTTGTTAAGAATGAAAATGTAAAGGCTTTTTCTCTGGATGAGTCTGAAAGAAAAATGTAGCTAATCCCCCAAAGTCTGATGGATGCTATTCTGTGATAAATCACCGTTTTAAGATCTGCAGCTTTGCTGTCATCAGCCCTTTGAGCAGTTTTAACATGACTAATTTACCCATAAGTCCATTTTTTATCACTCCTGGGCTAACATGTGGTGGCCAAGTTATATAATGAGTACAGGAGCAACAAAAAATCCTGATCTCAAAGCCAAAAACCAACCACAGGAGACATTGCTTTTCACCTAAAATGTTTACAGTCCATACCCCTCATTCAAATAATGTCTTCTAAAAGGCCGAGTCAACTTTTTGCCCTCATATTTAATGGTTTGAAGAGTCAACTCAAGTCAATTTTTAGATTAAATCTTAAAGAAAGCTCTCTGTTTGCAGTCTGTGTGTGAAAATATGAAACAATACTTTAAGGCAAGACACTGCAAATGAAGACGGCGAGTTCTTTTTGATCTGTGTCAATGTCCAACAAGGCCAACTCTGAATAAACAAACATTCATCTATCGGGAAATGACTTATCTGTATCTGCATGCTATCTGTATTGGAATTATCCTGTTTCATTTGGGTGGGAATATGATGCAAAACAGGGTCAGAAAACAAAATGTCTCCCTTTGCTCTGAGAAACATTTTTACTTCACTGGCATTGTTTTAAAAAGAGAGACCGACAGAGAAATCTCCTTTAAAGAGCAGAATGCTAAACCCCTGTTGGTTCTAACCCGATATGCAGCCGAGTGGGGATTTTGCACGTCTAAAATCTGAACATGGAACTCTCTTATCAAATCTGCAGAGGCTTCATTTGCAGTCTGTAACTGTGTTACTTGATCTTGGAGCCTCTGCGAGGCCGTCGGGCTCGCCGCCTCACGCGGGAAGTCGAATCAGACTTATTGTTCGCCGGATTCAAACGGGTGTTTTGCGGTGAAATATCAGTTTACTTGGCGGCCTCGTCGTCAGCCGAGGGACAGCGTGGCACGTCAGCTCCCACAGAGGCCTAAACTGTATTTAAATGCAGATTTAGGAGTAAAAAAACAATAAAGAAACCCTCAGCTTAATGTCATTTTCATTACATCCTGTGGATATTTGATGACGGCCCACCCTTTCCTTCTTGGCGTTGCTCAGACTAAATAAGTTTAAACGTTTTTTTTATTTATCGATATGCTTTTATTGTCACCCGGCTGCCTTCTCTCCTCCCGGCCTAATTTGTTCCAGGCACTCGAGGTATGAAGCACGGCGGAGCAAGGGGAGCCGCGGGGGGTTTTTTTTGTCGATCGTCTGCCGCTCTCATCTCAGCCGGGGTCTGAGCCGCTGAGAGCAGAGAGCACAGACACAGCTCCAGCAAGGCTCCCACCAGACCCTCCCTCCCACACACACACACACACACACACACACACACTCCCTGTGGCGACTGCTGCTTTCACCCAAATAAAACCCTCCCCACTAAGGGCAAGGTGGTGAGCCCACAGAGTCCACCCTCACATATAACGCAGCTCATAAAAACTCAAAGTCAAAGCTAGCTCCACGTAGCACAGGCGCACTCAGCAATAAATGAATGAAAACAGAATGGAAAGGTTCAAGATAATTGCCCAAAAAAAGGAGAAAAGGATCATTTTAATACAGAGATATATCTTTAAAGGTATTAAAAAAATCGAAAAAACGCTATATTCTGCTGTACCTGTGACACTCCAGCTTCCAGCAAAGCTTCTGTCTCATGCTATTCAAATGTAATCCAACTAATAAAGTCTGAAACAAATGCTTTTCATATGCATGAAGTTCCTTTAACCCCGGACTGGACGCAGAACCCACACAAAGATGGCTCATTATGACCAGGGAAAGAAAAAAAAAAAAAAAGGACCGTATCCTCCAAGAACAAATTAATAATAAAAGACTCCATGAATAAAGTGGGTGATTAGGGTAAAGGCAGCACACCGCTACCATCAAGATTTTCTGATTGTGATTAATTCAAGGAACAAAAAAAAACTCCAGCCCGGGGAGGTGAAACACATACTAATATGCTCCTTCCGGTCATTATGCCGGAGCCTGTGCCCGAACAGGGAGGTGATGCTCGGGCTCTCTGCCCCCATCAGTGGGCTCTTAAAAGAGAAGGAGAGAAGTCCCCCCCCCCTCATCCCTACTTCTCCTCCACTGGTCCCTCACACACACTCATCCCCACAGATTCCACCCAAAGAGGTAAACAGAAAGGGCCGATGATGTTCAGAATATCCTGAGAGGAGGCTTTTATTTTCTCCTGTGCAAACAAATCACATAAAGAGAACCCCCCACCCCCACCCCCACCCCCTCCTCCTTTTTCCCTGTGTACCCGGCTCGTTGCCGACTGTCTGTCAAAATCAGCCCAGCTGCTGCACCTACGCATCGCAAGGAGAAACCAAAAAGGTGACACAAAACTGTCAAGAGCATGATCTGACTTTCAAACAACGGCGGGTGCTTACAAAGTGGGTGGTCATTATTCAACAAAATGCGACACCCCAGAAGTTCTCAGATCAATCAAAACATACATTCAAACCATGCATATCAGGGTTTGACTGGACAAAAACACTGAGGATTACACAGCAAAACAGAAGTTGGCCTCCCAAGCTGACCTCTTGTCTTTTTTTTTTTTGTAAAATACTAATTTGCATTTCTATTTGGCAGATTTAGCTCGTGCAAGCGCGCACCTATCTCCTCCGTGGGTTTTTTGGTGTGCTCTGCAACGGCTTTAGAGGCTGGTGCTCGTTTCACGGCACCCCATATAAGACTGCGACAGCATTCTGAACGCACTAAAACGCACCAAAGCTCAAAGCATGTGGGAGTTGAAGGCTGACGCCAGCAGCCTGCGTTCACCTCGCCGATTTGGGTTCCCAAAAAAATCCGCAGACGGTGAAGCAAAAGCACTTCTCCACCTTCATCAACTTGAGCCATTCATCCAAAAAAAAACAAAAAGAGAAGGAAAAGGCCACCGTTCAGTCGTATTGGGGATATTCCATCTGCAACCCGCGCGCAGCCGCTTGTGCGCAACCAAAGCTGGAGAAATCATTCGAAACGCAAAAAATTCAAATAAAAAATCAAACGAAACCCCTTTTTTCCCCGCAGCTCAGGTCGGTCCGTGCGTAATCTGGTCACCAGGCGAAGTCAACAGAGAGGCTTTCGGCGTGAGGTGCGAAGGAGGACAAGACGAAGAAAGAGGAAGAGATCGGAGAAGGAGAGGAATGTCACCAACATTTCGGATGTAAGGGGAGGTTGTGGGGAGTTCGGGGGGTGGGTTACTGATGAACAACCAGCAAAAAGTTTTGCGTTACTTACTGATAAAGCTGTCATTTGCGCTCCTCCAACTTGGCATGTTTTTTTTGAAAAAATAGATATAAATAGGATTTTTTTTTGTGGGTTGTTGTTCTTTTAAGATGTCAGGGTTGCGGCAGCAGACGCGTCCATCCCCGCTCGGCTGTCAGAGGGGCAGCAGCAGCAGCAGCAGAACCGGTTTCCAAAGCTCAGCTCCGCGGGTCCGTGCGCACAGGAGAGCAGCGCGCAGCATGAATGAGACGGGAGCTGCAGAAGGGCTCCGGCATCCCCCGGCTGAGACTGAGAGAGGGTGAGAGAGGAGGAGAGAGAGAGAGAGAGAGGGGAGGAAAAGAGGTTGGCGACAGCACTGCGCCCCCTGGCGGCCTGTTGGCCTCACCCCGGATAGACGCACTACTGCGCGGCGCGCATGGGTGGCAGCATTGGATCCGTTTCAGTCGACGGTCCCTTCGTGTTTTGCACTCCTGTAAAAGATTCTACATGATACGGCGCGAGGTGTCTTGATTTTGGACATGGGAAGGCCCCGGTTCGGCCTGATTCATTGCACCTGGCGCGTCATTGCGCGTGCGGAGTTGCGCGCCGACTCTGCACTTCTGGGTCCCTTTTTCATAGTTCTCAGTCCGGTGAAAAGGAAAAGTGCGCATGTCCACGCTCGCAGATCTGCACCTGAGGAGTTGTGGTGCGTGCGCGCGCGTGTGCGCGTGCGTCTGTGCTTCTATTCAATTACTTTCGAAGCTGAAGGTCGGCTCCCGAGAAACTTAACAAATCATTTTCTATCTGCAGTACTGGCCACTTCATACAGGACTGCAGCCAGATGCGGCTAATTAAGAGCCCTTTTTTAAAGGAAACTTTTATTTCCCTTTTATTCCAGACAAAAAAAAAAAAACACGAATCCTTGAATAACAAACTTGTGTTAAACTAATGTGGGTCAAGTGGTGAAACATAAACATCACACAGTCAACGTCACAGATGAAGTTCAAAATGATTCTTCTTTTTCTCCATTTGCATAAACCCTCAAAAACTAAACGGATATAAGTTAGTTTAAAAATGGCGCCTGTTGTAAAGTGAGTACCATTTGAATAGGAAAACATGTTTACAGTTGTTGTTATTTTTTCCTGTAGGCTACATTCCTCAATAAAGTGTTTCCTGAAATGATCCGTTTACAGACTTTAAGGTTTAGAATATCTACATAAAATTAACACATTTGCACATCTAAGGTTGTTGTAGGCTGCAAGCTGCCAGTTCATCAGTGTGATAACACAAAGAGAACCCAGTGGCTCAGACGTATAGCTACAGAAAATACATAATCATCAATTAACCTGACATGCATATATTTAGAACCTGTGATGCATTCAGGGCCTCCACTTTCAAACACAGACAAAAAGATTAAACCTCCACCATGTTTTTGCTAAAGGGAGGGTGTTCTGTCCCCTCAGGGCTTCATTTTCTTGCAAAATAATACAACTCAGTGACCTCTGCTTTGGGTTTCTGCATCTACAGAATGAGATTCCAGACAGAGTGTGGCTCAGTCTATGAAAGTTTTGTCTTGTTCTACTTTTCCGCGCATGTGTCTTGTTTAGAGTTTGCCCATGAGTGTGCAGCATGCTCTAAAATCCAACGGCTCCAGGTCAGCCTGAAGCGAAATGTCTTGATGTTTTTTTATGCAATCGCAACCAACCTTTGCAGACTTCTCATACTGAGCCTGTTCATGGCTCTAAATCCTGAAAGCATCTTAACAGTTTTCTAACTCTTAAAGGTATTTATTACACAATGAGCAAACAAAGCTGGGTGTTTAAGGAACCAGGCTGATTGGCTCGTATCGCCTTGAGTTTAGTGTTTTTGCTAAAAGCATCCGGATTACATGGTGACATCAGCCTTTGTGAATTCTGGCCATGTAGAAACTGAAAAAATAATCATGTCTTAAACTTTTTATGTTGAAATCAAATCGACAAAAAGTGCCAGTTTCGGTGTGCATTTTTGCTTCAACCCATGGAAACTTTCAGCAGGCGTTTTGATAAGTGAGACCAATTACAACAACACCGATTTGAATTTATCCGAATGTGCTTTCAGTCCTGCAGCTCACAGATACGAGCAGTTTGAGATCTGATCCACAAAGGAGAATTTCTGCTCATCTGGAAGAATTTGTGCAGCATTTCTTCATCCTCCGTCCGGGCAGTGACCTCTGCAGTCCCCTTGTGCATATTAAATGTTGATATTCCTGCCCATATTAGTGATGACTTGGGAGTTTTCATATAGGACAATGGGGTGTCAGGTTCCTCCTCTCCACATTGAGGAAAAGGATGTGGTTACACTGATGATACTTTTCTGCTCGGATTACTGCGTGTGTGCATGCCCATGTGCATGTGTCTGCTTGTGTGAACATCCTTTCTGCTAACTCCCAAGCTTTTTTTTTCTGATTGTGAGGGGGGGATGGTTGGATAGGTGACTTCATGATGGTCTCAGGGCTCGACTCACAGATGTAACTTTCACAAATGAAGAAGATAAAAGCCTCATATGAAGGGATTAAAGACACCCATAGGTAGATTTTAGACTTAAATTAGTTTGATAGGGGAAAAACATGAGCACACAACATATATCTAGATGTGTGTTTTACCTTTTTGCAGAACTGGAGGGTATAAAATCATGTATTGGCCTTTAGCGTTTGGAAAAAAGTGACTTGAATTAACTCTACTGTGCTGATAATGTCATGTTCATCCCCAGATTCACAGCAGAACGGACATAACAGTCCTGGTGAACAAATTAGAATGGCACAGGAGGCACAAAGGCCAGCCAGCGTTATCTCTAACGTTCATGTCCATGTTTTTAGCATTAATGGTTAATACGCTGTACTTTACATGGTGAAAAAATGTACTTTCACAGCTACAAAACAAGATTAAACGGCACAAAAGTCAACATGGGAAAAGGTAAAAGATTAAAGCTGCAGGGCATAAACAGGAACATGCAGCCAAAACAAGCTAAAAACCCATGCAGAGTTCAGTCGAGATTCTTCAGTATTACCATTTAATGCAGATTTTTAAAATTTAAATCATTATATAACGCAGTTTCTCATGCAGCCTTAAAGGAGACATTTTTACAAGCTGTAAACACGCTTACAGACTTAATCACATACTCACAATATTAAGACTGGACTTCAATGTTGCTTAGTTGCTTAGCTAAGTTTAAGTGAATCACTTTGTTGATTAATATGACAATATTTCACTTATCTAAATTTATTTTCAAAAGTTTTTATTTGGTAATAAGTTAATAAGTAATGGCGAACAATTAAAGGATGAAAATAAGACAGCGGATATCCACTTAGGGGCATAAAACACGAAGCAATGTTCAGATGGAGCATTGTTAGCTCATTTGTGAATGGATGAGTAGATTATTCATCATTCATTAGATCATTGGAATTATGCAGTCGACGTTCAGAATGCTGAAAAGAACGAGAGCAAAACAGCCTCGACCTCTCATCATGAGAAAAGAGGATAACCTCATGTAACCTCGTACATTCAGCCAAGCAAATGTTCTAAAGCACATGGATTGGGGATTGTCCACATCTCTTAATGTCATAACACATCTTCCTCAGTATCCACAGTAAAACATGAGAAATTTCGTCCAGCTGAGAACACAAATTAGGAAACATCAAGCTTTGTCCATCGGTGTCACGCTGATTTCCAAAAATCACATTTGCCTCTAAACCGTTCCACCTTCTGCCAACAGGGTGGAATAAGAAAAAGCACAGACATTTGTTTTAAAAATGTCACGGCTTTTTCCTGTATGAGTAGAATCGGAGGCTGAGACGGAGATTGGAGCTGCTTGTCAGCGTGTCGCTGACCAGCTCCACAAACCCTCTCCTCCGTTCTGCGGCTGGCTTCAATCTTCCTCCATCTCAGCCACCTTCCAACAGAGCTTTGATCAACAACGTCCATTTCATTCCACAAACGCCGACTGATGCCAAATCATAATTAAAATCTCCACAGAGAGCTGCCTGAAAAAGGAGCTAATTAACCATAAAAAAAAACTCTGTTCTTCTTCTGTCTTCTTTTCCCCCCTCAGCTTTTAAAGACATCAACTTAACTTCCCTCCATTTTATGCTTAATAGTTAAGGTTTGTGTATCTGTGTGTGCGTGTGTGTGTGGAGAGATTAGGCTTTTTTTCTCTTTCTTTGCTCTGTGTGAGTTTGTTTTGCCTCACGTGTCTCTCTCTCTTTGTTATTTGTCTTTGATCAGTGACAAAATCACAGAGATTCTTGTGATGTTCGACTCAACACAGAGAGCAAATGCAGTGGCAATTATGGAGAGGGAAAGAAAAAGGAGGGGACGGAGAAAAGAGAAACGAGCCAAGAGGGGAAAGAAGGATCGAGAAAGACAGCGAGAGAGGACTCGTGCAAACAGGGAGATGGAGGATAAATAGAGAAAAAGAGAAAGTGGGTGTTTTTTTTTTTTAGTGCATCGGCTCAAAGGATGACCATGTTTCTTTGGTCCTGTTTTTGTCCCTGCTTGATCCCCGTCTCACCCGTGATGCACGCCCACACGCACAGCACAGGTGTAACCACACACGCGGGGCTAAAAGGCCAGGCTTCTCTCCAGCTTCCTCCTTTTGTCTTTTCTGGAAAACGGCTGTAATTACAGCCAGGGCCAGTGATGAGCAGCAGGGGAGGCTGACGGCTGATGTTACGGCTAACTGGGAGATTTCAACCTTTGAAAGTGCGCGAGCGAGGACACCAATAAATAATAGCGGGAGAAAGAGTAAAAAAAAGCGGGGCCTTTGTTCGTATTGTTTCAATTAATCTTCGGGGGAAAAAAAGGAGCTGGACTGTTAATACTGGTAATCTGCAGCACTCCAGCTTTTCTTTGCTCCTTTTATTGGTCCCTTTTCATTCCTTTCCCATATCACATTTTCACCCCACGCTGCTCTTCAGCTGCATTTTCATTCATTTGCTTACATTGTAAATCTATTTAGATAGAATATAATTACACACCGCCGAGAGATTCAAGCTCAAAAGGGCATTTTCCAAATACCACGGTTTACTTGTTCACACTACACTGCTCAACAATGACACCACAATGTGGAAAACAAGCTTCTATTCACTCGTAATGAATTAATGTAATCTTTGTGAGCAAACTGCTGGTCCGAATGGCTTTCGGTGAAATATTTGTGCTTTGTTTTTGTTCCCAAATGACTGGCAGGGGGTCTTTTTTTTAAACTTTTACCTTGTGTTGGGTTGTCATGTTGCCATCTTATCAGGAAGATTACAAATATGAACTATCCATTACATTTACAGCATTTAGTGCACACGTTCACAGAGATATTCATCTGTTCGTCTGTCATTTAGGAGGGACGCTGAAAATGCTTGTAAAATTCACCGTAAAAGCAGCCGAAGATGGAATTAAAACCTTTCTTTTGACCGGGAATGACTGGGGAAATAAAACTGCTCTTCTGTTTTCGGGGCTGACTCGTGTGCTCTTTGCCTACCGAAGTTAATGAAAAACATTGGTCTCCGAGAAAACTGTACCACGGTTCCTTCATTATTTTTTCTGGAGTTAGTCCATCAAGTCTGAGAGCTGTCTTTAGCAGAAATAATTAGACGACTCTGCACTTTGTAGAACGGCGAGGAAAGGTCACGGCATCGTCAGCCTGAGCAAAACAATTGAGATTATTGTGATTTCTCGCTTTCTATTATGTTGTCAGAGGCTAATGTCCTTATTATAATATGTGCAGCAGGATGGTGCATGTTTTTTTTTTTTTCCTGGAGCACAGTGGCGGAGAGCACAATTATCTTTGCAGCCATCATTCGGGGCAGCAGCATCAGAGCAAATGTGTCAAAGAAGCTGAACAAACCATAAAGAAGGCTCTTATTCAGCTCCTCTTCTATTAAGATCAGTGCAAGAGGTCAGTCCTGCTCAGAGCAATAGTTTTCTTTGAGGAGACTCACTGATTTAAAAAAAAAAAAATGATTTGCTGTATACTGAAAACATATAACCTTGTTTAGGTGACCGACAAAGTAAAGTAAAGTTTGTATTGTGGGTTGAGACTGAATGGTGTTTCCATGTTTCACTGCAAAAATATGACATTCAGTTGATCTTTTCCTCCTTTTTTTGGCATGTTGTGCTCACTAAAGGTTAGAAGGGAACTTCTTTTGTGGCCTAATGTAAGGCATTGACAATATGTAACGTATGAGTCCTGGCATGCTCATTTAGGACCTGATGTCACATTCAGCACCAGGCAAACCGACGTAATGGGCTGTCAACATACAGAAAAACCCGTACATGAAAGACTGTTAGGCTTCTTTAGAAGTCCCTTTTAGCCTGACATAAAGGCAATGAAAACAGTTGGGAGATGTACTCTGTCGGTCTCGCCATGGTAACCGAAAGAGGGCTGAGGGACGACTTAGCTCTAATGTAAAAGATGTGACTGCTGACATACTCTGCCAGGCCAGTGGACAGACAAGTAAATAGATGGACAAATATGAAGTCTAAAGGTCAAAGCTTAAATGAAGTAAATAGTTAGAAAGGAGCTGTTGTGATTTGTGTCAGCTGACATCAAGTTATTTAACCCTAACTGGTTCTGAACAACCATGTAAGAGAAGAAATCTGCAGCCAGAGTGGTCAAGGTTCTGGTCTGGAGCAAAACTAAAGATCCAAAACATGATCAAAATGGGATGAATAAAGACGTACTGTCACTCTTGGTGAAGAGAAGAGGTCAATCGTCAAGAAAATCCAATGAAAACACAAAAAAAAGTGTTTATTAGTTTCACTCAGTGTGAAGAGAACTGGGTAAATCATTTTGAGGCTTATCAATTAAAAAGTTTTCAACCTGGGGTTGCTTCAGTTGTTCAGATTTAAGTCAGGTAATTCTGTGTTGCATAAATTTGCTCAGCCAAACAAGCATTGTCTCATCAATATCAATAAATCCCATCAATATTTTGTTCTCATTTAGTTTTATTCTCTTGGGGTTGTGGTTAATTTACAAGGTGACTCTGGCAGGATTCATCTGGCTCAGACTGTGAACGAGTGGTTCTGGGAAGCAGCGAGGCATCGTTTTCACAGGCAAAATTGCCCCTGCAGAGCCCAGACCTTCTTTCAGATCAGACAGCCGTCAGATTTCGATGGAGAAGGAGACCTATACTCCCATCATGAGACCAAAAACTCAGGAAAACTCATAGAAATGTGGGCATGCTTGACTTCAGGGTTGCAGCGGTGTACGTTCAAAACTATTTAAGAGTGTACTCTAACCCAAACTGCCATTTCCCAGAAGCAAACCAAACTGCGCTGCTTTAAACCAGACAGACCGTGACTGTGGAGGTCCTTTGTTTTATGTCCATCACCCAACAAGATGATGGTGTAGATCATTACCATGCCATAACATTTTGTGGAGGGTTTGAACTGGCTTGTCTTTAGCCGAAACGGAAACAAAAATGAGCACATGTGGTTTGTTTTATTGTTGAAATCACCATCATATCTACCACATTCTTACCAGCAGTCTAATTTTTTGGAGCTTCTTGGTCATGAGAAGTTGAAACAACATCAGTGATACAACAGAAGAGAGATATTCAGGAAGGAGGCCTGTTTGTTGCATGATGGGAGAAACAGTCAGAGGCAGTTTTAAAGGGAAAAAAGGTTTTTTTGATCATAATTGCTTTGACTGAACTTGTTTGTCTGTATTTCACCTCGGATGTCCCCATGTGGTACCATCCAAGCCGGGTGCAATTATTTCTCCTGGAAAGATTCGGCCTGTTCAATATCATTTACCCCTCATCCTCGTGTCAAAAGACCCCTCATCGCGCTTCGCCTTCCCCCTGTCTTTTTTATCCCCCTCCTCCTGCTCCGGACCAATTTGGGGTGGTGAGGTGATGGTTATCTAAATGCAAAGTGATGCTGTAATAGCGCTCACCGAGGAGGCATAAACGACTGGTGAGACTCAGAGATAGTTGTGTGGGGGAAGGGGAGAGAAGTACAAAAAGGAAGGGGGGGGGGGAGAAGAGGAGGAGGAGGTTATGTGAAAAGCAAACGAAGAAAAGGAGAAAAAATAATGTAGGGGGAAGGAAAGTCAAAGGAGCCAAAACGAAAGATGAATAATATCAAAAGATGAAGGGAAAAAAGTGGAGAGCTGTGGGGAGAGCATGAGATCAAGGGAGGAATGGGGAAAAAGAATAAAAAATGCAAGAGGTAGGAAATAGGTGTGATAAGGGACAAAGAGGGAGAGTGGAGAAATGGAATCCGAGGAGCGCAAAGCAGAGGAAATGAAGATTAAAAACAGCATTGTCTGTTTAAATGCCAAAAACAATGTGTGTCTGAATGAATCCGACTCCGGTGAGAAACCAGCCGCTGTAAAATTGTGATCGGGTTTAAATAACTGACGGTTACTCCTGTAAAAAGTCAGCAATGCTATTTGCTACACGTACACTAAATGCCCGGATTTTCTCATGTTAAAGCTCAAGTGGTAAATGTTTCGTTTGGTCGAATGCAGTTCGAATAGTTTACGACGATCACCTGATAAACCTTTGATTTGTTTATGCGCCACGCTTATGCCCGCTCAGCAAAAACAGGAGGAATCTCGCTGCGAGCGGCTGGAAAGCTATTTCTTCAGCGGGGAGCAGGGCAGGGGGGGGGATAACAGAACATTAGAACGAACAACAGCAAGTGGAAGAGCGGTCGGAAAATCCGACAAAAACACAAAACTCAAATAACTTCAAACATGGAACAGAGCACAGCACAACACAGACATAATACAGAGAATATATGTGCAAACTTATATATCTTATCTAAACTGAGGAAGAAAAGCCGGGACAGGAAGTGAATCTGATTACGATCCCATTGAAAGACTTGTACTCCGAAGCTGTTGGTGGGATTCCTCATACAAACTCCGTCTTTCAGGTCAATCCAGGTTGTCTTTTGAATAAAGAACACAAACTGGCTGTGCCAAAACGTCACACTGAAGGTATGTTTCATCTCGGTGAACGATCTGAGTCTTATTCCGAGATGTAATCAACAGACGTCATCCTCGTGTCGTCCTCAGCTGGAATTTACTTCTGAATTTAATCAGCAGGGTAATTCAGAGAAGACAACGCTGTCCGAGAAGAAAAGAAGCACAGGAAAGAACATGCTGTGATGCCATGTGTGGCAGGCGGTTCCTAGAAATACAGAGAGCCAGAAATCAGACAGAGAGTAGTCCACCCCGGGGAAAAGACACCAAAAATAACCCCCAAACCGTAGGAGAGCCAGCACTTCAGGTCAAGACTCACTAGCTAACCTCGATCTAAAGGGAGGCCATGTCCACATTCTGGATACAGGAGACTGATGGTTTTCAGAGAGGAGTACAGGAAGCCGTCTATGTCGAACTGGAAAAAAACAAGCTTGAAATTTCCCGGCCGCTCACACACTGGATCCTGCGACTGACCGATGACTCTAACGACCGGCCAGGGACTCGCACTCTCTCGGCTTCAAGATCCAAGAAGAAGCCCATCAAGCTCTGAGGATTACTGTGCCCCGGAAGGCTGAGAACCTGCCCCAACTCTCTGGATTTATTGTTCCATCAGTGGTGGTAAATTATTCTTTCTGAGGTGGAGCAGAATAGGTCAACTTCGACCACCATGAGATGTGGCTTTGAGCCGGAGTGGCGTGTTTATCATTCTTCAAACACTTAGCTTCTTATTTAAACCGTTTTGTTTAGCTTACAGGCAGCTAACAAACTAAATTATATTTAAAAAAAGACATGTTTTGTCATAATCTATGATTTTGGATCAATGGAACCTAAATTCTTCAGAAGGTTTTAAAACCTTTTTCTAGTCTTATGAACATCTAAGGCCCTAAAATCGTCTTTCTCTCTGTCATCATCCACATCATCCAATCTATGTTTTTCTCACTCCTGATCAAATTATTTTTTATATTTTTCCAAAACAAACTAATTATGTACTCAAGTTGATTGGGTTTGAGAACTTTATCAGTCCTCCTCAAACTTTGAATCTTGCGATCTGAACATATCTATTTTCATCCAGAAACAAATTAATTGGATACTGGGCAGAGGTTAATTTTCTTTATAAATGCACTTATAAAAATGGATTGATTACATGGACCTTTTGCTCCACCACAAATTAAGCCAGGAACGGAATGGAACTGAATGGAACTAAAGGGAACACATCCATCCTATATAGACTTACAATTTTTAGAACAAATATCCCTCTAAAATCCTAAAGGCAGTTTTAGATTCATTGCTTCTGTCAGAAGTAATATAAAGGGAATAAACTGAGAGCTCAAGAACGGGAATGTGCTGAGTTTGAAAGAACAAGATATAAAATCGACCAAATATATGAGCGCATTTTCGGTATGTGAGTCCCTGTGTGGGTTTTTTGTTTTTAATGGACAGTGGAGTGAACGCAACACCATAACCCTCTGTCACTCCACAACCAGAGCCGGACACGGGTCCACAACTCTTCTGCAGAGCGTTTAGCCTCTGCTTAAATCATCCCTCGCGACGTCTCCACGGGACTGTGGAAGCAAAAGCAACGGCGGGAAGGGGAGATGCAGAAAAGCACACCCTTTTTGAGTCACCTCTGCGAGCGTCCACCTCGCCTGTCGGGATCACAGCCAGAGCGCCAGCGTTTACCTCATTGATTTCCTCCAGTCGTTCTCCGGGATTAATCCGAAACCCTGACCCTTCTCTGCATTCCTAATGGCATCGGAAAGGCTCCACTTTTTGCTACTTTTGCTTTGATCAGAGCACATGTGGCCCCCACTTTTCTTTTTTTTGCTTTGGATGACAGAGAGGTGAGAGTTCCAAATTAACACCTGGCCTTTGATTTCGTCTCGATGGATTCATCCTGTGCAGTGTTCTCCTAAAGAGAAGTGGTCAAATCCATAAAACCAACAGATGCTAATAAAACAGGATGTACAGGCAACTCAGATATGTGGAAATGAGTTCTTCTTGCATGTTTTTCTTTCATATGTTATGCATATTGAATTGTTACAGGTTCTTCCATCAGACTTTTTTAATGATTTTTTTCCCCACTTTTTTGTAAACTGTTTAATTTTTTTGCCTTGGGCGGACGATTATTTGCAGGCGTCCATTTTTTAATCCTGAACACTGTAAAAACAGCTTGATAGAAGGAGAAGTAATAGTAGAAGAAGAAGTCATAGAAGAAGAAGTTGTAGAAGAAGAAGAAAAAAAGTTAGACGAGTGAACAGAACTTTAAGGTCAGGACAAAGAACCCCGCAGAAGAAACAAAGTAAAGTGTTTCATTCTGTTCAAGAGGCCAGAAAGTGAGACAGTGAGGGGGACAGAATTGAGAGGGATACGTCAGGGCTTACGGGAGCATGGCTGCCACCTCCGACTTGATCTGCAAAGGATTGCCTGTATATTGGGTCATCAGTTGTTGGTCTGTTGGCTGCTTTCTTGAACCAGCCTTGGAATTCTGAATCACTGCAGCAGCCAACTCCCATCTTGTGCCTTTTTTTCTAAATACTTTTTTTTTTTTAAAGGAACAACGTCCAAATAGGGGCTCTTCTCTAAGCATTAGCAAGGTCTTCTGATACTGTAGAAAACATTACACACTCCCACAACACTTGGCTGCACTTATTTCTACCACTTACAATTAAACAAGAGAATATTATCAAACTAGTCAGTGGCTCAAAAAGAAAAAATGTCACAATATCTGTTCAATTTTACTGCGTTTTTGTCACAACTGGCCACAACAGGCATGAAACACTGGAAGAAAAAAAAAAAGGTGAAAAGAAAACGTACTCGGGAGCTCTCATTGGCAGCAGTGTCACTTGAATTCTATAGTAAAGGGATTCCTGTAAAGGGATCGAGAAAATCATCCCCCGATTTGATTTGATTTGAAGTGACTGCGGCATCTTAAAAATCATAGCAGCACAATGCTCCGTGACAGAAGGAACCTCAACTGAGTGGAACTTAATGCAAAATCCCACGTTCATCTTTCAGGACGGTGTCATATTTTTCAAATGGTCTCTCCCCGCCCGACACCAGCACTCCTCCTGACTTTTCAGGTGTAAAGGGATGCGTAAAACCCTCCTGATTTACAGCTGCTACATTCATCTTCTCCCGCCGATGCCCCTTAGCTTCAAGCTCCTTTTTTTTGGTGGGGGGGGGGTGGTGGCATTCGTCCACATCTGTGATTTGTGTTCTGGAGCTTTCGGAGCTATCCCATTCGTCTCTGGCTTAAAATCTACAACCATGGCCACCAATGACTCCTCATTCCTTTAACACAAATCATAGTGACTGAGAGGAAAAGACAAAGGCGCGGGTTTCCATGCTCAACAAAGAGATTTTATTCAAGGTTTTGAATTGTTTAAAGCCGCTGAGAAAGAAAACGCATTCTCCAGTCTGTCATAGTAAGAATAATATGATGCATCTCCATGTTAAAGGACCGTTCTGTGTTAAGTTAATCAGTTTTTAGTTTGCACTTTTAAAAAGTCAAAAGCAAACTTTCTAACTGTCACATGTCGGTCCCCAAATATGACTTCTGAGCTTCCAAACTGTTCTTTTTCCCTTTCACATATTCCTCAGACCTTGAATACATTTTTTTCTTTGCGTATTTTCAAAGATCTCAGATCCAGAGCTTGGCTGAATTTCAAAAAGGGCCAAGGTTGCACCGAATGTACAAAGACTTCGAGTTTCGTTGATTTTTGGCGTACTTTTGTACTCATTTTGCAGCTTTTTCACTTCGCACAATGGAGGTTCAGAATAATGCAGCTCCATTTATGACAGTCTCACTCAAAAAAAGGGGTTATTTTATTGAAATGGCATTCACAATCACTTTGTGTGTGTTCGTGCTCACAGGAGAACTCAAACTGAGGTGGAGGATGTCAGGGTAAAACTGGAAAAAGTGTATTTCCTAAAAGGAGAATGATACATGTGATAATGCTGTGTGTTGCTGATATTCAAGGTGATGCCGTCCTCTCACTTCTTCTCAGTTTTCTGCCTTGAACAGAAGACTACAGAATATCTGATGCCTGTCTCGTTTAAAGTGCAGCAGCTGTCTCTGATACTTGAGTTGAGTCACTCCAGAAGAAAATCAAGCTTAACGTGTTGAGAGAGTCAAATTCAGGCAGACAGGAAGAAGTCAGATCCTTAGTTTGGACTTAACATCAGAGTTAAATCCTCATTTTCCTTCAGAGTGTCATTGACATTTTTCAAAAGGCCACATTCAGGTTAATAAAGTGTCTGATAGGGAAGGGCCTTAGTTGAATTTCACTATTTCTACAACTCTCAGCAAGAGGAGCTGCCTTTTTTTTTTTTTTTTTGGCTTTGGCTTTTGGTTGAATGTTAGCTCGACACGAGCAGAGCTGTACGTGGTCGACAGCCAAAACCTGCCACAGCGAAGAACCGAGGGCTTAAAAACAATGACACACAGCCGACAACTTCACAGGAAAATCTGAACTGTTTCAACATAAAATCAATGCACTAAATGCAGTTTTTATTTCTACTTGAGCCCTTTTCGACAATGGAACAAAGCTAATTCAGCAAACAATAGTTAGTACTGACGATTTAATTCAAAACTTATATACACACACATTTCCAGGGGCTTACTTCTGCCTCCTGACAGAACATTAACAACATTGCAGATATTGTTGCACACAGTAAAATGTGAGAAGAGGAGTTTTACTCATATCCTGAAGTGTAGATTTATCTTTAAGTCTCTAACCTGCATATTTAAAGACTGACGGAACAGGAGAGTTGATGAACCAGGAAGCTCTTCTCTCCCTCCCTGCCTTTCCATCCTTTCTCTGCCTATCTCTGCTCTCTTGCGGACGTGGGATGATTGAAAGGTAGTCGTGAGATTTTAGCTATTTGGAAAAAAAAAAAAATCTCAGGGAATTTGATAAAAGGACAAAGGAAAAATCCCCTTAAGGGCAACTCGACGAATTGTTCCACAAATTAATCCCGCTTTCCCAGCTCCATCAGTTGCCCCCGGCTCCCCTCTCGGAATTATCCCTTTTCAATTATTTCTCCATCCTTTTCTAATTTTTGGGCACCACTGGAAATATCAGCAGTGATGAGAGAGGAGCAGAGAAGAGTGAGTGCTTCATTAATTGCTCTGATGTGGATTAGATGTGCGCATCCTCCACCCCCCTATCCTCCAATCACATTTCAATTAATAACAGGCAGCCAGGCATTGCCTTGAGATGTGCTCGCAAGATGATTGGTCTGTCAGTCAGAGCTGCCAGACAGCAGTTTGCAGTTTGCCAACACAGTTCTCCACCTTCCCCATCTTTTAATAATCACTCCTTGTTTGTAACTATTTCCACTTGCTCCCTGTCTCTTTCATTTGGGAAAATCATGCCATGTTTTACTTTTTCTTCCCTGTGATAGTCCCTTGAAATGCCTCAAAACATTTAGTGAGAACTTTTTATCCACATCTTCCTATCTCAGTTACCTCCAAGTAGCTGTTTTAAGGTTGAGGCATGGTTTGAGAATAATTTTGGATGCAATTAGTTTGAGTTTGGCCTGATAATTGAGGTGCAAAGGAAAGCTTTGCATGGATGAGCGCCTGCAAAAATAAATGTGTCTCCTACTAGGAGTTTTTGACTTGCCTGTGATGGCGTGCAGCTTTAAAAACCATCGTCCTGCACCACTTCTCAGATATGATGGGAGACAACGCAGCTATTTTCTATTAAAGCCCGCTTGCCCTCACAGTAACCCGTTCTGTGGGACCTGCTGTACCAATACCAGTTGTTTGTCCCTTCCATCCATCTTCTAGCTATAGCGTTTTGGTCATTCGATCATGTGTGAGGTACAGCAAATAAAAAAGGACCTACGAAGACTGATGGAACACTATTACGTTTATCCATCCACTGTCTACGCTGCTTTTTGTGAGGAGAGAGGTCAGTGGGCTGCAGCCCATCAGAGTTTTGGACGACTTCAGCTGGACAAACATGTTTACATAGACTTTAACAGTCTATGTGGTGTTCTGGTGGTTTCCTTTTCCTCTTTACGTTACATTAGGATGCTTTCTCTTTTAATTGGCAAGTCCTAAAGACTTGATGGTATTTCAGAATAAATGCAATTTGTACAATCAGATTTTTATGTCATAACGACAACATGAAAATAATGTAATGCAGATTTAACCTGTATATTACTTTTTTTCATGTTAAAAAAGGTAAGATATTGCTATTAAATAAGACATTATAGTTATTTCTGGATTAGTTAAGAAGATAGATGATGTAATTCCACAGATTTAATTTTTTTATGGTATGTGTAAAGAACCTGCGGAAATGCAAAACAATAAATTGAGGTTGTATTACCTCAGCAGCAAACACGCACACACCGACAAACATTTAACATGAGCTGCAGTGCAGATCCCCGTACAGCACTTCAGAGGTCCCACCTTAATAAAACTGCAGGGTTCACGCTGTCCGATATCAACATAAATGTGGGCTCACCTGTGGTGAAGCCGCTCACCAGCAAGTAGACAACATAGAACAATTACCTACATAGCGCATTCTCCCTCTCTCTTTCCCCTCCTTTGGCTACTACGCTGAGGCTTCTGCTTCAATTTTTGCTTCAATTCTTCCCAGCGAAAACACTGAAACACAGTCGGTGCGGATTTGTTTCAAAGCTCCAATCAAATAAGAAAGACTGGCCCAATGTTTCAACGACAGCAGCGAGCGTGATGGCCTGCATGCCAGTAAAATGAGTCTGCGATTCAAAATTGGGACTTTTCAGAACCTGCCCACAGGCTAGATTATATGGAAATGTCCGAGAACAAACACTGAGATAGACTGGTCTCTTTAACTTAGATCTACATCATGACCACCAGGTTTTGATGTAACTGATCTCATGTATTGCTTTTCCATTTTACACTTTGTCGCTTAAGTTTTACCTTAAACCATAATTAGCTTCATCATCCCTCTTGGAGGCGTAATGCAGAATTGTAGAATCAAAATGTAAATGCAATTTTTTGTAACGCTGCATGGGTGTCTAATGCATGCATCATATGGTAAACTATCAGTGTTCCATTATCTGAGATGGTACCTTTTTTATCCCCCGGTAAGTTACAGATGCTCGAAAAAAACTCCAAAAGCGTGTTTGTTAAAGTGTGTTTCTCCGGTCTGTGTCTTGCTTGATATGTGGAGACAGCTCCTGGAGTCGCTGTACTCAACTTGCACTTCTTGACTGAGGAGTCAAAGGCCAAACGGCGCTTTGAACCGCCTCCTGTCAGATACGTTAAGGAAATCAATGCTGTCAGCTACGGGGGAGCGAGGTTCACGTCTGGTTTACTTGGACCTCCATTTCGGCTGTTTTTATTGGTTTTTAATAGAGAAAGAAAAACATGTTGTCAAAGGTTTAATTCGGGGTGCCTCTGGGTTTTGCAGTTTTTGCTGAAATTGCATCTACACCAGTACAATATCCCTGCACTGTTTTCCATTTGCAGAATTGCAACATCAGTGGCAGCATCAATGGAGGTGGTGGAACCTTTTTGACACACTGTTATTCCAGCAGACATGGCAGGGAAATGGATTTTGCCACACAACTCCAAATGGAAACGACAGGGAGACAAATCAGTTTTAGGTTTTCGTTTATTGAAGCAGCTTTCTCCTGGTTTGCTTTTTTTTTTTTTTTTCCCCCCCAGCTTTAACACATGCCCGCTTCATGCCTACCGATCGTCACTGGCCGGTCTGGGGGAAAAAGCTCATCTCCATAAATTTGTTCCTGGGCTGCAAAGACACAAGTCTGACTGGAAGGAGGATCATCAAAGGCAAAGACGCTGAGGGATGCTGCCAGCAAAGATAAATGTTGGCAAGAAAAGCACGCGATTGGTAAGCGTGCACCGCAGACCGACACAAATTGACCCACACTGGATGAAACTTAACAAACGCTAGTTACGAAACACGACCAGCGACTGTTGGGATGGGCTCCAGGCCTGTCATCAGAAATAGCGATTGTAGTTATTCTATTTGACAACAGCCTTACGTTTCATTCAGCTAATAATATCCTGTTTAAATTTTCTGGTTAAATTTGGGCAATACCCTTAGTGTATTAGGGATACAGAAAAAAAACATAATTAAGTTCTGTTAATCAATGAACCATCATGGACACCATATTTTGTGTGTCATTGTCACAAGTAACCTGCTTGTTAGAAGAAGCATATAACAAGTTTATAAGTTGACCACGTGTTGTTTTATACGTAGTTAACGACAGGTAATTGGGGATCGTGAGCCGAGCAAGGAAACTAAACTGAGAGACACTTAGGTAAGACACTCAACGTTCAGCCTTATCTTGAAAAAGGTATTGAGTCACACTGATGGAGGAGCTGGATGTCCCCTCCAGCTCCCCCACGGAACGGCGGGCACACAATTCAGCTTAAGGAAACAGGGCTGTGAGGAGAAATGAGAAAAGCCCCCAGTCTATCTCCTCCTGGCCAAGAAAACTCTGCGCTCTTCCCTCTCCCTCGCTTTCCTTTTCTTCATTTAAAAGAAACACATGTAGTTTCGGAGCGTCCAAGTATGAAATTCAATTCTCATCCCCCAAACGGTGTTTTTATTAAAGCCTTTACTATCACGGCAAGCAGACGGGCTCGGCCAGCTCAGCTTGGCTCAACTCGGCTGTGCGAATACATACTGTACAAGCAGGGAGGCGATGGAGAGCATCGGGGGGAAAAAAGAGAGGGGGAGAGGGATGAGAGACAGTGCTGTGAGAAAAATACAAAGAGATATATAGTGTGGACGAGGCGGCGGAGGACCGGGGCAGTCCACAGCAGGGCGCACAGAGAGGCTTAATATGCCCAAAAGGCAGCTCAGCCTCTTATGCAATTTTAGCAGGACGTGCTTGACTTGAGGTTGGGCGCGCCCCAGTGCACAGAATCAATTGCACATCAGACGGAGAAAAGTGCTGAAGTCCTGTTTGCACCGTCTGTATCGAATTACATCATCGTGGCTCTCATGAAATTGTCCAATGAATTTGGACACAGCGGGACTTGAAATACGTTTGAATACACACTTCTGACGTCGGTGAGGGAGAATTTCTGATCATGCCAATGTCTAACGAGCTGATAATGAATGTGAAGAAAAACGGCCAGCTTCATTAAAGCAACATGAAGAAGTCAGTCACAGTCTTTCCCATTTGGTTCATTGCAACTGCTTTTCTGATTTTGCATCACTACCGATAACAAACTACAGCCTTTGGATGAAATTCAAATGTATTTTTCATACTAAACTATAACACTAAAGTTAGCTAGGCTGCAAAACACAAGCATTTAGCATTATCGGCTCAAATATTAGCTGTTCCAGTTTGACAGTGTGACAAGATGGTACAGTCCATCGTCGTTTGACTAACTGTGGTGAATAACGGCTTATTTTTGAGAATTCAAAATCAACATTCTGCATTATACCAGTTGTGAATCGCAGAGCTCAATATAAAGCAGGTCTACTGCGAAATCTGTTCAATTCTATCATTTCAAGGTACATTTCTGTTCTTTCCAGATTTGTGTTTTGAAGCATGAAATAGAAAAGAAAAAAAAAAAACACACGCACACACAAAAAGATTTGTCCGGCACTCTTTTAGATCATTCTTCTGTGAACCTCCTCCTCCTCTTTCCTGACAGTAAATACACAGCTGGGGTCAGTTCACCCTGTCTCTGCCTCAGAGAAAACAACGCATTGTGGCTAAACTATTCTGACAGGCCTGCCCTTTTTACACGAGGCGGACGTGGAGGGAAAGGGGAGAGTGGAGGCCCTGGATGGGTGAGTGGCTTGATTTTTGGTGGCGGTGGGTGGGTCATCCAGGAGAACAATGCAAACAAGTGGGGAGGAAGAAAGCCACCAAGGGACAAAAGGAAATGGTGGGAGATGATGGAGGGTGGTAGTGTTAGCATGTGTGGGCTGTGTGGATGGTTGGCAGGCTCATGGCGTGGGAAGTTGTTTCATTGGTAAGCTGGATTTGAGGCTTGCAGGCTGATTGACTACATTTCTGACCATCGCACTGGACTGTTGATCCGGTGGCCAGGTGTGCGGGGCTCCGACTGGCTGACGGGGGCTCTTGACCGGCAAACAGGTCGGCTCGCTGTCCCCTGCGGATGGCGAACTGGCTCTCCGTGCATTCGTTACTCATCTTCTGCTTCTGACGATGCGGGTCGAGCTTACCTTTAGTCCGCCGGGGCAAAACACAGTTAGATAAGTTCTGCTGCCCGGTGAAGCCTTCAAATTACAGCCTGCGGCAATACAGCCCAAGCCGAAGCACCATCAGAATCCGGATATCAAACATTTACTCTTTATTCAGTCTCATGAAAAGCATTACAAAAGCCTCACCAGCCAACCTGATTTCCCTCCTGAATGGTGACTTAAACCGTGACACATCATGACGTCTTGTTATTATAACTTTTTGAGATCTTGCCACATGTTGAATTCCATGTTTGACTCTTGCTTGCAATGACCAGTTGGCCATTAATCCTAGTAAGGAGGTGTCAGTCCATTTATAAACGCTCATGGTCAGTTCTTGATTTAGATACAAACAAGAACAGACATTTTAAACCTATTCCAGCTGGTTTCCCTTTGAATGAACTAACTCTCAGTTTGTGAATTTCTATTCACGCCACTAACTTTAAGACGTGGCATCACATGTCTAACCTAAAAAATGGTCTCGCACACACTTTGATTCATATATGGGCCGACATTTAGTCTTTTGTGCGATTTATTCTATTGATTTATTGATATTACACAGAAAATTGGATAGACTGCACACTGTGTTTTCTGGAATCATCTTTGCTAGCAGATGTGATCAATTCGGAGCTAAAGAATTACTGGACCTGAAATGGAAAAGTTTGAGATAAATGTTTTGCTGCTTGTGAGCACACCAATTCAGCTCCTCAGAAAACAACTTTAGATTTGGTCTAAAGTTTAACCCATGCTCTACCCTATTACACCGCAAACAACCGTTTTATTCAATTAATCTTTTTTCCTTTCAATATTCTTTCTTTTAGCGATCACCTCAAACTGTGACTACTTTGTGATGAATCCACCCCCCCTCTTTGCCCTCTGTCTATGTGGATCAAATACAGAGGATGAAAAAAAAAGAACAAACACGAAATCCCTCAAAGCGCAAAGCATTTCATCATGTGAGAAAGTCCTCGTCACAGGCTGGATTGCACATAGATGATTTTTTTTTCTCAACACAGAACCTGGACTTAAAAGCCTAATGTCCAAAGCTGACTCGCTCTCTCTGTCCTCATTACAGCTCAGAACCTCCTGCCTTCTCTGACAATCTGCATTAATTCAAGATGAAGTGAAGGGCTGCATCGGAGATTTCCCCCATGGCAAGATGGAGATGTTTTGATTAATACCAGGGAGCCCGGGAGCCGAATGAGAAAAACACAGGTGAGCAGGACAAGGAGGTGGAACAGAAGAGGGAAGCTGAGGAACGGGGCAGAAATAGTGGGTTGCGTATGAAAAAATGATGATGTAGGTTGAGGTGAGGACTCAGTTGGAGCTGCAGCCAGCTGTGAGGGGGCTTTCACTTGTAACTCTCTTGACTGACATCTTTCAGAAACCATTAAAGAGACCGCTAGAAAATTTTGGTGCCGTCATTCAGATCCCCGGGGGATAACCTTTTGCGATCCATGACATTTCCTGTTTTTGCCACTAGCAGGCCAAACTCCAGCCCTCCCCTGTCACTGTCTGACTTTATGTCTGCATGTCTACCTCGGCTCCATGAGCATCGGCTTAGGCTGCGTCGGGCCTCGATTTATGCACAAACATGACACAATTATGCAGATCCAGCGGAGCCGCTGCGCACCACGACCACGTGAGGCAACTCAGATCAGCTGCTGGAGTTTGATAGTAGAGGAGAAAAAGGAGGTTAATCTCTACAAGCACTGTCAAAATCTGACAAATGGCAGCTAACAGCAGGACACACCTGCAGGAGAAGAAACCCTTTCTTAATCTGTCTTAAGGAAGAGGATAAATAAGACAACAAGCAGACGCTGAAGCATGCCGTCCAACGATATGTATAAATCCCTCAACTTTTACTGTGTGCATCAGCATCCGAGCAGCATTAACTCCTCGGCTTTTTTCGGCCACGTGGTTTCCCGGATTCGACCGTGTCATGAGAACCTGCCCGTCACGGGGAGAGCGCTCGGTCCCTCCCCATATCTCCAATCCGGCTCCAGGAAAATGCCAGGTTGAGTTTTCAGCCTGAGTGGATGAGATGCGCACGGTGAAACCATCAGTGTCAGCAGAGTACAGTACTTGAAGCGCCCCCCCCCCGTCAAAACGCTGACGGACTGCAGAGATGGGAAGGAGAACCAATGGACGGTCCGCCCAGTCAGTCCCCAAGCACAAAAGATAGCTTTTATCTCTTTTTAAAGTGAATTTGTTTTACTTGGTAGATTAGTGTCAATACACTGAAGCCATAATCATACAAATTAGAGACATTAGCATGCATTTCATCTTCCTGACATTCATCTGAATTCATTTAACTTCTCATAACGTGCTTGAAAACCATGACCATTACATAAGACCCTGTAAATAGTCAAAAAACCCGACTATAATTTATGATCAGCTCCATTTCAATATTTAATCGGTGCTGTCCTCCCTTCACATCCACAGCCCTGCAGCACAGAGGAGGCTCCCAAACGTCTGACTGCGGGTCTTGGCCAGCTGAGATCACACTGCAGATGTTGGGATGTGGGACGATGTCGGGACAGTCCAGCCTCATCTGGCCAAAACCTCCGAAAAGACACCAGCTTATCATAATGCTGGTCAAAGTAAAACAAAAAAAATACAATCAAAAGTTTCCTTTTATGTCTAAATGTACAGCAGCTTGCATGGATTATTACTTCAAACTATACTTTTCTATTTTATTTCCATCTTAACCTAACCTTTAAGAACAACTGAGCATTAGAAGGTGTGCAGACCACAAAAGTGTCACATTTTGTGTTTATGAAAAAAGAGAAAACTGAATTTTATTTTGAATACAAACTATTTTATTTTATTAAGGAAAAAGGTATTCCCTAAGAGTTTGCATTTCTTTATGCATTGGTTTTATTTGGCATTTATTTTGTATGTTGTAACGTTTCTCCATGCCAGCAGGGGGCGATGGCGGGTTCCGGTTTTAGTGTCTCCCTTCGCGTTTTTCCGCACTACTGCATGATACTTGAAACTGACAAGCTGTCCCCTCATCTTTCTCCTGTTTGTCAGGTTGGTAAATGTCCAAATATGCTTTGAAACCAGGGATTAGCCGAGTTGAAATGTATTTGTGATGTTAATCAACCGTTTTGTGTCGGAATTTTCGACAGAGATTTTTTGTGACTTTGTTTGAAGTAAGTTTGGAACATGGCGGCTAAGTGTAGCCGTTTAACAATGCGGTGATCACGTGATCACGGTTGTAGAGACCAACTCAGTTTAATGCGCGCGCCTCCCCCACGTAGGCCTCAGTAATGTTTGAGAAACTCACAATGTCTATGTGTATTGTTTATTTTGCCATCTCTAAGGTCCCAACCATTAGTTTTGTTAAAAGGATTCATGAAGGAAAAAAGGTGACTGTTTAAAACGAGTGTTGTTTACATTAAGTACTTTTTTGAGGATGAAATGCAGTCTTGATTTAAAACGAAGTAAAAAACATACATGAGGAGTTTAAAAGTAACTTTAACATTAAGCTGGTTAATATACCATTGTCTATGCATAATTTTTTTATATAGGTTAAAATATTCAACTGAAAAGTAAGTTTAATATGTATTTTAGGAAAATAGATGTGTTTTGTTATGGACTGAAGGACATTAAGGTTTTGTGTTGACATGGATACTGAAATTCTTTGAGAATGCTTAGAGGACATTGAACTTTGAAAATGTTGAAAAGAAACTTCAACGCAGGAGTGTATTTAAAAGTGAAACGTTAATGAATTCCTGCATGATGCTTGAAACTGACAAGCCGTCCCCTCATCTCTCTCCTGTTTGTCAGGTGTATATCTGTCAACCAAGGTGCTGTTGCTACGGTTACACAGGCACTAAAAACTTAGATTTGACACCTTAGTCAGAATTACACAGAATTGGTCTGCAAAATATCTTATATATCTAAATATTTATGTCAGACTATCACAAGGCTTTTTTATAATAAACACTTTTAAAAAAACAGAGAATGAGACAGAAATGTGTAGCTGCCGTTGACATTTATGGTGGGAACAAACACACGCTTGTGGAAAGTGCAAAAAAAAAAAGTAAGGAAAGTAATTGTTTTTCAGATAAAATACACCCTTCAGTCTTCTCAACTAAAGAGGCTGGGTGTTCCTATGTTCTAAGTCAGCCATGACGTCATCCTGTGATGCAGCTCCCCCGCCAGTTTGGAGGAAAATGCCACTCATGTGAGGTCAGTGTCACAAATAATGGCTCAAATGTCATTTCTGTCTAATCTGAAACACTGACCAACCAGCAACACCCATTGATTGTGCACTTCGACAAAAGAGAACAGTTCATAGATAAAATGCTTTTTTATTTATATTTAATATTATGCTTTAGTTTTGCTCATTAAAACTGACACAAAATAAGTAAAGACTGGATAAATCCTTTATTATAGATTCCGCACAATGGAACTGAAAGCTTTTAATGCCTTAAAGGCATCTGTGACTCTTAATCCTGAATGTGTTTAAAGGACTACTTTGTGTCAATGAAAAAAGATGAGCAAATGCCAATGAATTTAAAATGCTTGGAGGAAATTAGGCGAGCGCATCATTCTGTCTTTTCAAATGAATGTTCTGATGAATATCTGTTTATCATTTTGTGTGCCACGGTTCTTCCTTTAGCCTTGGCCTGAACAATTCCGCACATCCTGCCTAAAACACTTACATCTTTCTTTCTTTTCTGGGCTTGCATCAATATAGTTGGGACACAAGATCCGTGACTGAGGTTACTGAGATTAGTCTTCTGTGTACGCCAACAGTTCCTCCACATGCAGTGTTTTCTACTCCTCTTAACTCATCTTTGTCTTCCAAACCAAATACATGAAGACATCTCAAAAACCAGTGAACATTCTGGACTTTTTCCCAGTCTTTACCCACATTTCACTTATAATACATATTTCTCCACCTTTTCTGCCCCCGCCGTCCTCTTTCCCCTTTTTTTATCCTCCTCTAGTCCTTCCTTTCTCCTATTTCTTCCCCTCCAAACTCCCTCTCCCAAAACAATAATAACAAGCTTAGTGATTCAGCTGGCTGACCGGCTCATACGCCAGAAGAAACTGAATCCCACAGCTCAACACCGACAGATAATCCTCTCCGCAAAGCCAGCCTCCCCCTTCTGGAACAATGCTCTCATTTACACCAGAGTGACCATCAGCACTGTGCAGGAAAAAAAAAAGAAAAGCGCCAAGAAAAGAGGAAGATGCAGCAAAAGACTTGAAAACAGACCAGAGCAGGTACAGTACAGTTCGGATGCGTTTTAAGGGACAGCGTTGGATCTAAGAAAAGTAAAAAAAACAAGGCGGTTTTGGCCACCGCTGGAATCTTCTGGTGGCATAATTTGGACCTTTAACATGGCTGACATGTCATAACAACAACAGAGTATTTGGAAAATTCAGGGGTGGGAAATTCATGCACAGAGAGAGCACAAAATGTGACAGTGGGACCCTGGAAACCTCGCCGCTCTGCTTTCGTCCTCGACCTCTGATGACTGCCAAGACAAACAACAGCAGCTGTGAGGCGCAAACAAGAGGATGCATTATCGGGCTGCTCTTCAAAGCCGTAGCCACTAGCTGGACTTTGTCAGATCACACCAGGGCACAGATGACCCCGGTAGAAAGGGTGTTCTGACACTTTATCAAAAAGAAAACTGTCAGCAGAGGAATAGGAATTCCTTTATCTTCTCCACTACTTTTAGGTGCCTGTGGGTCCCCAAATTTGAATTCTATTCACTGGCAGGTTTCAGTCATATTGACATGCTGCGTTGAATAATGCGAATGCTGTCCGTTTCATTCCTTGAAAATAACATAGCGAGATGCTGGTGTCTGTAAGACTGCAAAAGAAGCCTCTTCTTTTAGAAAAACTGCCATAGCAACAAACGCGACCCTTCAGGCGGCGGTGAGCGTCCTGTCTGTTTTTCCCTCTTCTTCAGCACAAACCCTGCAGTCTGCTCCTTTACCTTTTAGGTTGACTATTTCCTTTTGCGTGTGATTTACTTTCCACAATGCAGGTTCCAACTGAAATGTCCGGTGACTAAGGGGAACACTCCCAGTTCAGAGGTTGCCAGGTACTGACTTCACACAGGATGCGAATATGGGAGACGCCTTCGTATCGTGGCCAATGGCTCAGTGGACATATTATATCCCAGGAATAAAATCTAAATTAAACAGTCATAGGCACCAAGCACTTTAGAGTCTGGATTGTTATTATCTACTTGGCAAAATATACTTTAAAAATGGTGGTTTTATTACATGAAATTAAATCATGTTATCGATGATATAATTCAAATGATTTAATCTTTATTTTATTTTTTTTTTAAACCAGAATGATTCGGTTGATCTGACTCCAGGCCACATCGGGCCTGATTTTGAAAGTTGCATTTATCCTTCTTTACTTGAAATTCAACAATCTGAGCCCAAACTGAGCATCATAAGAAAAGCAAATAGCAAAAATTACACAACTAGAAATCTATTCATATTCAGACAAAAACCTGCACTGTTGACATCAGACTCCAGCGTGGCCACAACCGTCATGAGACTTCCCATTCTCTCACTGAATTTCTTCCGTTTTCACTCCCTACCTGCGGCTGCTGACTCCATTAGACACACTCGCACACACACACAAACACAAGCCTTTGGGAGAGCAAGTCACGGATATGATCTGTGTGTCCCCGCCTGTCAATCAAGCCTCCATTAGCAGCTACTTGGCTGGGTGGCCTGGGCCCGCTGTTGTGGACACGGATGGAAGATGACAGCGCTGTGTTTTTTTCCCCCCTCGACATACACACTTTCCATCTGCCTCTCTCTCCCTCCGTGCGTCGGCTGAACCCCGCCGTGGTCACAGACACTGCGAGCAGGCGGCACAAAGCCAAACCCAGATATGCCGCGCACCTGTGTTTCACCCAAAACTTGTGAGCAGACATTTTCTCATTTGCTTCCGTGCCTGAATGGAGACGTGGCGTTGGCCCGGGTGCATTTTAATGCTGCGGGGGTCTTATCGGGGTTTTTGGGGGCTCAAGAGCATTTGAAGTGTTTGAATCGCGTCAGAGGAAATCTGCTGTTTTATGGACCCCCCCCCTCCCGACACACATGCACTGTGGGCGCTGGCTGGTTTGCAGCCAGCAGCAGTGAATCACAGTGGTCATCACTCGGTGTTTCTTACACTGAGCAGGACAGACACAGATTGGTGGAGCTCTGCTGTACCACCGCTTCGCACCACCACGCTCCCTCCTCTTCCTCCTCTTCTTCTCCTCTTTTGGCTTTGCTCCTGCCTCACCAAGAAGAGCAGTCTTCTTCCCTCTTATCCCTTTCATCCCCGGTGCACTCCCCTTTCACTATTTCCCGCAAATGACAGCTCTTCCTCGCACCTCCCACATTCTGGAACGCCAATGACTCCATTGGAAAAGGAGCAAAGAAAACGTTTCTTAATGTCAAGTGAGAGGCGTTTTTCTGACGCTTCAGGAAAGATGTCGGCTTATCTTGAAAGTGATCGCGGAGGCAAAAGCCTTGAGGTTCGGAGGTTGGGGAAAGAAATCCTGGAAACGTAAGTGGCAACAGCTGGAGGTTGGCTAATTGGCAACAGGTCATTGACATGAGGACCTATAGATGGAGGATGGGAGCGAGGCAGAGTGTCTTCATACTCTGGATTGTCTATCATGCACAGCTCACACTATATCATTAGAAGTTTCTCAGATTCGGGAGACATAAATCAATATTAGATGTCTGAGCTCTTGGTGAGCTCCGGTAGCAGCGCATTACAAACAGACATGATTCTCTCATGGAAATCGCAGGAGCACCTCCGGAGATCGGCGCCTGTGAAAACAGTCCGCTGAGCCACCTTCAAACAGGGGGTCAAAGCAGAGCACATCATCAGACCGGAAATAATTGACCCAGACTGCCGAGAGCGTCTCCCGCAAGTCCAGCAACCCGTCTCCTCAGCTCCCAGATGTTTACAGACTTTATTTGTCTTTTTCTTTTGCAGCCCTACAGTTCACCAACTGCTATGTTTCATTAAACAGTGGAAAGTCCCAGCTTGCTTTCTGTGTTTGACTGTAAATGAAGTACCGCTCAATCATCATCATCATCATCATCATCACTGATCTGAAGAATTAACAGTTTAAAAACTGTATTGTGGTTCCTGCATGTTCTAGTTTTTAGTCATGGGTTTTACTGAGGTATCCATCTATCCATCCATCTATCTATCTATCCATCCATCCATCCATCCATCCATCCATCCATCCAGTAATTGGGTATTTTGGAATGTCTAATCAGCCTAACATGCAGGTTTTTGGACAGTGGGAGGAAGCCAGAGTACCCTGAGAGAACCCTCGCAGGCACAGGGAGAAACTCCACACAGAAGGTTATGGTTCCCCCCGAGACTCGAACCGGGAACCCTCTAGCTGTGAGTTGACTAACCCTAATCCTTATATATTCAAAGGCTGTGTTTTTTGTTACTACTCCTGTTTAATCTTTAGTGTATTTCTTTATCCTCTGTATTTTGTATTCTCCATTTTTCTTCTTTTCTCTCCATTTCTGTCATCCAGAATGTCCCTCCCCGTCCTTTTTCTGCCGGCTGCGCATCACTGCATTACGCCTTCTCCTCTCCTCCTCAAGCATTTCCTCCTTTTTATTACTTCTTTATCTGCATGCCTCTCTGCTGGCTGTCACTTCTTCTTTCCTGTCTGTCTTTTCTTTATCTCCTCAAATGCTTCCTCCACTTGCCCCTCGCCTTCTTTCGCTGCTCCGGGCGCGATTTCACTGCAAGTTTTGTCCAAATGAACAACACGTGGAGGAATACCAGAGTAGTGTTCAAACAATGTCCGGGTGATGTGGGGTAAACCCAATGTGGTTGAGGAAAACTCAACCTGACTGAGTCCTTGACTAAAATAACACGTCACTTCATAATTTAAGTTGAGAATGAAATCTTAATTTCTTCCTAAAAATTCATGCTTATGTGATTAAGCCGCGTGTTGCCTCCAGGTTGAATCACAGACGTGTCTTAGTAGTTTAGAGTGAGTAATAACTTTAATTTAACAGCTTTAATTTATCTCTTTTTTTTTCTTCCAACTCAAATATTCTCTCTTTTTTCTTCTGTTGATCATAGTGAGAGTTACCTGTTTGATACATGTAAGAATGGATGCCATAGGTGGCCCAGTGCTTGTGTGTGTGTGTGTGTGTCAGCTGGAAAAAGGGAAGCCAAGGCTGCCATCTATCGTTCCCACACGATCTGACCGTGAGCACACATCACACCGCCTCCCACTGAGGAGCCACTCATGACATTTGCACACAGCTAGCTTATTCACGGTACACATGCAGATAAAGCCAATGATCCCAAGAGGTGGAAGGGTGGAAGCTGCTTTCAGCCTCACGGCCATGTCCTATAGCCACGGGATTTTGTTTCTCGGAGCCTTTATGGTTCCAGTTGAGCCCTTATGGATTGCTTTAGAGTAAACTATCTTTACCCATTTTGACCTGAGATGGCTTTGAATCGAGTCATTCTTTTTATTTAACTCTGCAGAAAGCTTCGGTGCATACTTAAAAAAAGTAATAATACTAAAGATCGAGTTGTTTTCCAAATCCCGTCGCTGCCTTCTTCTACCCTTGACAGTGTTGAGGCTAATGAACTGAAGCAGTAGGCCGATGATGGGATTTAGGCTGACGGTGAGTGTGTTCAATAATTTATCAGCGCATAGAACCAAGGAGTTTCATCCACAATAATTTAGTGTTGCGTTACAGTGCTGATAAAATCCCTGGTGAAAATAACAAAACCTGGACAAAACTTTGTGCTGTTATTGCTCAGATTTCTTCAAAGCTCTGCAGTAAAGTTGTTTGCCTACAGATCTGATATGTGCAGCGAGATCTAACTACAAAGAGCAACGCGATGGTTGGCGAGTCTGAGCCTCTGAGTCAAAAACCAATATGTTTTTTTTACTTCTAACTCAATAAAGTTCTTCGGCAGTAGAAGAGAAAGGCATTTCTCCACCATGTTTCGATGCTCGAAATGATCTGTATGAGTATTACTTCAATTCTGCTGGATTATATGATGGGCTTAGTTGGGAGAAGTGGCTGCTGCAGCCTAATACAAAAGTTCTCTGCGAATGTGTGTTTGTACCTTTAAACGGATAATAGCTTCCGGTGTAGCAGCAGCCGAGCTGATATCCATTTTCTGATCGTTACCGTTTTGGGTGTTGACACGACAACGTTGTGCGTATTGACAGGGATCCTGTCAGGTGAGCAGGATTACACCAGGATGAAGCCAATAAACATTTCTGGGAGATGCAACTTGGAGAAAATGAGGAAAACTGCCTATGTGACTGTAAAAGAGCACAGCAGACATTAGGGATATTAAAGCTGGGGTGCTTTTTGTGCCGGTTACAGTTCATAAATACGTTTACAAATAGGAAATAAGTGAACGCTCATTAGCGAGTTTTAGATGTCGGTCTTGTGTCTGCAGCTTGAAAGATATTTTCTTATTTCTCCGATTGTGTTTTCAACCTCTGTTGCCTGCTGGCATGTTGCCATGGCAACCTCTAGTTAGGCTAGAAAAATACTACAAGGTTTTGATAAGACTTAGCCCCAATTAAGTCAGCCCACACAAATTTAGAAGGCCAGTGTGGAAATCACAGACACATTTCTCCAAGAGGGCTGCTTATGCCAGAAATTTAATATTGCATATTTGTCTGAAATGGGATTTCAACAAAGTAAAGCCTAACACGATTAGCTGTTTGAATAGATTAAAGCAAAAGCTAAAATATTCATCCAGCGCAAACAGCTTTGTGGCTGTGAGAGAGAATCTGTGCACAGATGTCATTTTAGCCCTTCCTCAATGCAAACGGCGACAATAAAATCCAAAATGGGATTGTGAGAAAAACATCTGGGCACCTTTATGCGCGACCCGGGGGCGAGTCGGCCTCATGTGCAGAGCATGAAATCTTCTATCGGCCCACATTCGATTCTCTCCCGTTGCTCTAACAACATGCATTTTTTTTGTTTTTTTTTGTTTTAACACTTTGTCTTGGTCACATTAAAGGAACAAAGGAAAAAGGATAAAGAATTTTTCTTCTTTCACTTTAGTCTCTGTTATACAAACAAAGTAACAAAGGAGAAAACAGCAGAGAAAGTGATGCTTAAAAAAAGACGGATCTCGTCTCAGTGGGTTGGATTTATAATGATTTACACGCACACCAAGACAAAATCACCACAGTAGACCGAGAGAAAAAAGGTGAACTGGGTGTGTGTCGTGCCGTTTGCCTTGCCTCTCTCTGATCCGATGCTGCAGCATTCCCTCAATTAAACACACTTTTATCCAAAAGACGAGGCCAAATCTATGAGAAAAATGCAGTTTTATGTTCAAATGGTATTATAATCTTATCTTTCTCTGTTGAGCACTGACATTGAAACTTTCCCTCTGTTTTCTGAAATGTGTCTAAATATTACTCCTGAAATGTAGAAGTCAGTGAGAGCAGAAAACTCACCCCTGAGAACACTAAGAAACCCAAACCTATTAATGCTAAGCTCTAGACACAGATAAAGTTGTATGTAAAAGTTGGAAGCTCCGTTGGACACGTTTTCGGTCCAGAGTCAGTCAGATGTTCCGGTTATGCAGCTACAAATGAGACCTGGGATGCAGCGGCTGCTGGACGCTGCCCGGCCGAATGCGGCCGGTCAGTTTACGAGCTGACGTTTGCTGTGAGTGGACCAGGCTAAAAAGAGCAAAACAGCAAATAGAACATCTTTAATAATAAATGAGCTACACTGTATATCTGCCTTCTATTTTAGCTGCGAGACACGCTTCATCTCCTCCCACCTGCATTATGTTCTGCATTTTTAAAAAGACTCTGTAGCTCCAGCAACCAGGGTTTCAGATTATTCATATCTGTTAACCCTTCACAGGACAAGTGATCAGTCGGGCACTTATTCTGTAAAAGGAACACAGATTTTATATAATTTTGTCAAAGGGGAGGGAACGACACATATAGGAACCAAACATAACAAGGTCAAAACTATAGTCTATAAACCAGCTCAGTCATTTCTCATGAAAGTTCAACTTTCATTCGATTTCCTGCTTGTTTTAACATCCTGAAAAAACTGCTGTCTTGTCATTCTGGATGAGATGTAGTCGTCTAGAGTCATGATGTAATACTTTCGCTGTCAGGACTGACCACACCGCATTAATATGAAGCAAAAGCCAAAGGCTGACAAGCAACTCCGTCATTACCAGCACCGCCGCTAGCTTGATTTTTCCATTCCACCTTGCGCAGTCCTTGCAGCCCAGGAGAGTCGCGGCAGGATCACCGGACCACGTCTGAGCATCTCTGGGAGCGAGAACCCCACACCGATCGAGCGCATGCAGTGGTGATGGGCTGTCCTCGGCTGGCGCGGGGTCAGAGACGCACAGCGTGAGCCACCCTGACAGAAACATTGCACAAGCCGAGGATTTCTGCCGGGCCCGGTGGGACGGGACTCACCATGATGAAAATTTCTGACAGAGTTTCTGACATTGAGTGTTTGCTAATGGGGACCAAACATGTGGATTGTTTTCCTGTTCTACCTCGAAAAAAAAAAAGTGGAGATATCTGCACGCCTCAGAAAGCAGGGAAACAAGTAGCAGATGAATTCCTGAGGCGTATCTGCAGGGCAAAAAAGACACCGATTCTACATCTTTGGCTCAATCAGATAAGAGCTCTGCAGCATGTGAGTATTTCTTATGTAGAGACCGATCCTCTATTGATCCAGTAGCAATCCTCGTGCCACAGAGCATGAGTGAAGGGGTGCCGGGCCTCTCTGTTTACTGCCTCTGGGTTATATTCCCTTCAAAGTAAAGCGTTCAGTAATTCAGATGGGTCATATTTTTTCATTTTCAGCATTTTCTTTTAAATGAGCTCATTTTTGTATCTGCAAATATGTCTCAGTGGGTTTACCAAACATGTGGACTGTTTGCCTGTTCTTCCTCGAAAAAGGGTTTACCTTTATGTTCCAGTAGGTTTACTTCCTGAGACACATTTCCATGTATTTCCATTTCATTGGAATGCTTTTTAGATATTAATTTTCTTCATTAAAACTATTGTTTTTTATTGAGATATTTGGCCCTTTACTCCCATTTTTTCCCCCATATTTTAGTTAGATGGAGTTGTGTTTAGAAGTCATTACAAAGCAATGCACATCAAGTGAAGAGTAGAAGTTCAGTGGAGGGTGTGTTTACTCGCCATCTGAAATCAAAAGGGTTTGAAACTGAGGTGAATCAACCTCGATATTAGCCCTCAGGCACTAGTTTTGCATTCTTGGCACGTGAACCCATCGTCCACATTACTGGACGGCTTCTTTTCGTTTTCATTTTCCTCTGCCTTGCAGCGATGCTAGAAAACAAACGTCTGGCTCAACACGTCGCACACGAGTTGCCTCTCATTTGACATCATATTCCAACCAGAGCAAATGAAACTCTCCTGGATAACAGGGCACGGCGGGTGGACGAGGAGAGGCCAGCACTGTAAGTCAAACACGAAGCTCACGCTGCTCTCAGTTTCCCTTTCTGAATAAAAGCTATTCCTTTCCTTGATTATATTCTATTGTTCAGCCTCAGACTGCTGATTCCGGCTGGCAGCTGGAGGTGATACATACAGTGTGTTTCGCTCACTTGTTACAAAGGTGAGAACACAAATAGCGGGGGTCCTTTCTTCCCCTAATCATATGTAACTGTTAAATAAGTGACCTTCACAGCTTCATACCATTCCACATAAATCACCAAATCAGTTTCAGCGCAGTAAAGCAAAAACCCTAACCTCAAACCTCACCAGCATCCAGCTTCCTCAGGAGGGACATTTATTTGGGATATGTGAAGCCTTCAGTTGGATTCCCCTGAAAAGATGATCAGAGATCCCAAAAACTATTGCAGACTATGTGTGTAAATTTGTGTCCGGAAGCCAGCCGACACAGAGGGGGCGTCGTAGTCCGAAAAGCAGCGTCCATCGATCCGAGCAGTGAGCTCAGCAGTGCACGACTTCACAGGGCTTGAGGACACGGGTCCAAGTGCATGTTGTGGTTTAAAAAGCAGCACCTCTTACGCACCTATCCTCCAAACGGCCACCGTGTGCTACAGCAGGGTGTGTGCAGTGGACCAGGGGTGTATTTCTGTGATCCAGGACTTGTCACATTTGAAAAGTATCCCGTTTACTTTCCATTGAGACTGATTCAAAGGTTGCAATACAAATGACTCATGGAGACAATGACTTTGCAAAAGCCTTACATTTATTCTCTCTAACTCTACGGTTACTACAGCCTTTACTTGACGCTTGTTGTGATTTGGCAGAACATGAAGAAAACTGAATCGAAACTGCAGGCTGAGAACATGCGGACATCCAGCTTCACCAACGGTGGCTCAAGATGAGGAGGTGCAGCGTGTTTTTCACCAACTGGAGGGTGGCTGGATTGTTCCCCGGTGGCTCCGTATTGGTGAGCACGTGTGTGTGCAGTGGCCATAACAAACATGTATGAATTCATGAATCTGTGTCCCAAAGTGCGGTACAGATGCCATCCGTAGAAAGCAACCTAATCAAAATTAGACGTTATGACAGAACTTGAAAAACCTTGAAAAGAAACAAATAAATAGATAAGAGGAAAGGATAATCTTTGTTTCATATCCGTAACAATTCTGCTGCATGAGCGGCAGTGAAAATCTCCTTTCATGACGCTCAAAACTTAAGCAAATCCCCAAAATAAGGCAAGCTCTGAAATGTTAATCTGTCCGGCAAAGCAACATGAGGCCCCTCGACCAAGACCCGCTTTGCCGAGTGACATCCGCTCACACTAAACGAGGCTGTTGGATAAAACATGTCACTGTTAACTTGAACTTTACAACCTGGAAAAACTAGGCGACAATAATAGGAACGCAGCATATCTGAATGGACTAACAAGGTGAATGCCATTAAATGCGAGCCCCCCGGAGGTCTCAGCACACAAACCGCAGTCAGTGTGCTCAATTTTAACAAGGGCAGCGGCCCATTTGTTTGTCACCCGGTATGCCCCCCATCAGACTTTGACAGCTCGGAGGAAACAAGGGATTTCACGGGTATTTAGGGAATTCCCAAAAAAAATCAACTACCCAGGAGGGAGATTCAGAGTCAAACCAGAGCATTGTTTTTGCTGCCGATGGTCCAGTCTGTAGGAGAAGTGCACCATTTGTTTTAATTTTCCAACCCCAATACTGACATTTTTACCCATTTTATCGCTATTATTATTCCCTTTGGTGTTAGAAGTTTTAGATAAACGCCCAAATCCAATCAAACGTCCACAGAGGAGACACCGAATTCTCATTTTGGGAATTTCTATTTCAGTTTTTCTCTAAAAAATCTAAATCTAAAACGGGGAAAGCGTTTTGTGGTTGTGGTATACTCTTTATTTTTGGGTATGTTTTACAGCTTTAGGGGTGTGATTATGTCTGAAAAATGTCTAAGCTGTTTTACCAACTTCCTTCTGCCTCCTGTCCTGAAAACTATGTTTATTCTGGTTTACCTTTCCTTATGTTTTTTTATATCCTGGATGACAAATCCATGTCAGCTTTGTTCATGCTGCTGTCACTGAGACTAAGCAGCTTCACTTATTCTATTTGTTTGGTAACTTTAATGTATACATATTAATTCAGGGTATCATATATTTGACTTTATGGGTTGACCTTTTTTGTGTCCTAATTTGTAGAACCAGAGCATTTGAATATTTTACAGGTACATTTTTTCTGGTCTTCAGTTTTAACCTCCTGTTGTTCTCTCGTTCCAACAAAAAACATTTTATTCTTTTTTTAATGGTGGAGAGAAGTCTTTCTTTAACTTCCTAACAAAGTAACTTGAGCTGACATTGTCCTGAAACAAGAAATCAGCAACAGGATTTCCAATTTAGATGAGTTAAGATATGCTTCTAGCAGTTTAATCAAATTCAGGAAAATGACGCCAAAACGAAGAGATTATATTAAGACTGATGTTCTCCTCCCAGTAAGGCCAAAACCACTCTGTTTTTAAGCTGAATCTGGAGCACCCGGCCCATGTCTGTCGGTCATTGTGCGGCTTTTCCAGACTGAAACATCCCGGCAGCTAAGAAGCTAATGTTTCCTTTCGTTTTGGCTCTTAGACAAATCTGCATGCTTGAAAACCCCGAACAGCTAAATTAAAGCAAACAGCATTTCTGCTCCCACTGTCACCGCGCATCGGTGGGGTCTAATATAGAGTCCTCACCGGCCCCCAGCCTCCAGGAGCACAGCTTCTATTACCCACGGCATCCATGCACGTCAGCGTCAGAGCCCGTTTAACTGGAAAGTCTTTGTCCCTGCGAGAGAATAATGACAACGGGCAGATAAAGGAAAGTCTCCACGTCTAACAGCATTACGCCACTCAGTACCAGACGCATTACAGAGGGAGAACGAGGCGCCGGAGAAAGGGACGAGAGGGGAGAGAAAATGACAGGAAGGCCCCGGAGAGAGGAGAGCAAGTCGGTGATAAATCGAAGGATTAATCCGGGCTACTAGAGAGGGATTAAATCATTCTCCTGCTGAATGTTTGCCTGCTCCGTCACACGGCCGAGGTTAAGCAGAGCCCCCTATTCCTGCCCCGATTTCTGCTGCTCCCCCATCCCCACGGCCACCTTTTCTCATCCTTTTACCAGCATTGGTGGGGGCGGGGGCTTTTTAATTGGAGGAGAAATGTAGTGAAGAAGGCCTCTACAAATCACACACACACACACAAAGGGATACAGCCACAAGTGCGGAGCAGATGGAGTGTTGAGCTAATAGATGTCCATGATTCTGATCATCTGATTTAGAGGAGACAGAGAAAGTAGAAATACTCATTGATTTCCCTGGTGACTTGTGTAGGTAAGTGTGTGTGTGTTTGTGTGTGTGCGCATGGACTGACTGCTTCAGAAAAAAAAAAAAAAGAAGCAAACCATCTAAAACCTGTCGTACACCAATGCGTGTTGCAAATACGTGTATATATATATGTACATGCGTATGTATTTGTGTGTATGTAGATACAGACGGATACGCTCTGGACTGCTGTAAATGTATAACACCGAGATAAATAAGTGAGTGGATGCTGAGCCGTGTCCATATTTCATGCAGCCTCCTCTGACTCCCACGTTGCTCGGAGAACTTGAAATATTCAGCTGCCTTACACACATTCTCCTGGAGCAGAGGATAAAGAGAGATTTTTTTTTCTTCTTCTTTTTTTTGCCACAACCTTTGCCTTGTTAAACAAGTAATGACAGGCGTGGGTGTTAACCGCGACACACACACACACACACACTCTCACACACATAGACACTCTCACACACACACACACACGCGAGGCATCCCCCCTGAAAGGCTCACGCCGACACCTGAATACTCCCCCTTCTCGTCTGCATTCTGCGCAGCCCCCCCCCCCCACATACACCCCCCCCTTCCCCTCGCTGCAGTGGTAATTGGGTATGACACGGGATCAACAGGGAGAGGGGCCGGGACGCATTCGAATGCGCCGACTGTCGTCTTCCCCGCTTCTCCTCTCTAACCTGCTGCCTCGCGGCTCCCAGACCGAGCTCGCCGCTGTTACCGTGGCAACATCTGCGTGACCGCATCCCCCCCCCCACCACCACCAACCCCACACCCCGTCCTCCACATCCACATCCGTGTCGTTTCTTTTTTATTAAGATTGCCCACAAGTGCCCAAATGAAAGAGCGGGTATGCGAGGTGCGTCGTACTGGAAGCCCAGCGCCAATTACCCGAGCCCCAGCGCAGATTTGAAAGCTCCAACCTAGGAAGAATGGCTCAGAGCAGAGACACTTGAACCCAACTTCTTATATTAAGTCAATAGAGTGCATTATTGCCCACCTGGGTGCGTCTCAGTCCCACTCAGAGGGGACACCTCCAGCTGTACAAATCACACGGCAATCGCAAATAGCAGCTTTCCTTCACCGTAGCGCTTCTCCCAGGGAGATGTGGTCTAAAGTCAACGGCTAGCTTTTAAAAGCGCCTTTTTCCTTCCCATTCAGAAGCGTTTTCCTTAATTGCAGGTCGGGCCCGAGGACAAAGTCATTCTAATTATTGCCGTTTAATTGCCGGCAGCCCGAGGTGGCGCACTCGGAAGTGTATTCGGCTGCGTTTTAAAAAATTCACATCCAACTTTAAAGTTTCACAACTTCTGGAGAGCTCTCACGTTTCACGTTTGAGCAATTGGAACAAGTTTTACTTCACACTTTTACTAGAAGGTTCCACTGATCGTCCTCTCTCTTCTGTAGTTTGGAGACATGTCCATGCCTTTTTTTTTTTTTTTTAAATATTCACATGAATTATTCCAAAATCTTTGCTCAACTCACTTTGGAAAAATGATGTATTTTGTTTAAATATGTGAGGGGCTCCTCCATTCCTTCACCGATTAGAGTGCTCAACACCACAATAATAAATATTATTTCAACTAGGGATTGATTTCTCAATGAGAAGCAATTCCAGAAAGTTGGGAGTAATAATGCTGGTCACAGACCTCTGAGGGCAAATTCTAACTAATTTAATCTGTGATCTGATTGGGCCGTTTAAAGTCACTGGTCATAACAGCACCAGGAGTGCAAAAGGAGGCAAGTTACCTCATATTACTGCCGCTGTGGCAGCCTCTTTCTTTCCCTTTTTACCATCCGTCATCTAGAACCTCGGTTTCGCTGGTAAAAATCAACATATGAATGCGTTTCTCCACGTCTGTGACGGGTTTCAAACTCGCCGAGTCCACGTTAAACTCGTGTGGTGTGCGTCCGACGTCAGGAGTCGGTCAGGGTTGGATGGCCGTTACCTTCGGTGGGCAGCTTCATGCAGAAAAAGAGCACATGTGAATGCATAACCAGCTCGACAAGGACAAGCGGAGTCGAGCTTCTCAATACAGATCCTGAAGAAGAATCTCAATGAAGAAAGAAACGCTCTGTGGCAGATTAACTTCCATCAGCTGTGTGTAATCTCACAAGTTGTATTTCCCCTTTCGGTCCTCTAAACTTTCCATCCTCAGTCCCTCGTAAGGTGAATTGAATTGATCCACATGTAAAAGCAAAATAGTCCTAAAAAAAAAAATGGAGCTCTCCTCGGATTGGTTTGGAACCGTGCAGCTAAATTGAGTTGCGCAGAAGTTCAGAGGATGTTCATTTTGTTTCGCTGTGCTGTGTTTACACCCACCCACCTCCAGCACAAACGGAAAACCTCAAACATCTCGCATAGTGGAATGTGCAGTTACCTAATCATCAAAATAACCAAGGCTGTGTTTTCTAACGATGTTGTTCCGCGGAATGCCATAAGAGGCTTGACAAGAAATGGGTTTCTTTGTCGACTAATCACTTCATTGTTCGTTTTTGTCCTTGGGCTTTAAAAGTGGGAGATGGATGTGTAGAAACACACATAAACTTGGGTGTAAGTTTGCAAAAGGAAAAACAACAACAACAACAACCGAGAACACAAGACTGTAACAGGACATGAATTGTTTAATAAAATCAGATATTCAGTCAGAGGTTTGATACAGTGGGTTGAGAGTCACGGCCAGGGCTACTTGAGCTTACCCGTGTGGTTGAATAAATACAAAACTGTAGAGCTCAATAGAAATATCACTGAATTGGTTCTTTTCAATTAAGATGAAAAAAAAAAAAACAAAAAAACAAGGACGGTCCCTACGCACTCCATTCAGAAAACTTCTGAAATTCCTGTCTTTCTCTTCATCTTTTGTCAAAAGCAGCATGAGTTTGGAGGTGGACGGCGGCGGGAGTGACCCTGAACGCGCGTGGCCGTCTTTCAAACCACGAACTCCGATCGTGAAGCAAACGCACACGCTTCTTTTTTTCTCTTTTTTTTTCTTTTTCTTTGCAGCGGCGCAGTCTAACGTTTTTCTAAGACTGCGGAAGGAAAAGAAGGAGGGAGTTTTTAAAAACAAAGGCATGCTAACAGCCAATGGGCTCTCCCGATACTCAAAACAAACACGGCAAAATGCTGCTTATGGTGCCTAAGTCGAGTTAAAGTCTCGCCCTAAGCGAGGGTTCCTCCCTTCTGCCTCTTCGCTCTTCATCCGTGGTTCACCAGCAGGTTCTGCGAGAGAGAAAGGAGGGAAAGATTAGGCGGTTTTCAACCCTGGAACACCTCCTGACCTTTGAGACGCTCTTAAGTGGAGGAGCGGCTGCTTTTAGGAAGCCCTCCTTTCCCACAAAGCGCCGCGCGTCTGGAAAGGTCAGGTCTGTTAATCACGAGGATTACGGCGGCCACTGAGAGGAGGAGAGCTGTTGACCTGGGGGGGGACCACGGGGGGGGGGGGGGGGGGGTCAGGAGTCTCAGGAGAGACGGTTCAGAAACAAACGGGCGGGAAACAAAGCAAAAGTGCGCATTTAATTTGTCGATTACCCGAAAACAAGCATTAAAAACCTTGGGAAGCCCCTGAAAATACGCAAGCTTTAATGTGATGTCCAAACCCCGGCTGAGGGAAGGACGACCTGAGAAGAGAGGAGGCTCACACCAGGAGTGTTTCTTTAGAAGTCAGGTGGCTCTTTGCCCTCTGCCGATTATCACGCCTGCTGTACCGTGCAGCTTTTTTAAAAATAAAACGCTTTAAAGTGCCATTTTGGGAGGGTACGTCTGTCTGCGAATCCAACTTCCTCCAGCGTGGTAACGCCCCTTTCGTCTCCCAGATATTTACTATCAATTCTCATCAAAAGTAACGCTGGGAACAGAAACGAGGAGAGTTTGAAAAGCTTAAATATTCACACATATTTAGTCAACATGCGACGGAGGTCGCTCGGTTCTGCAGAATGCATCGTTTACCAGACCGGGCTCTTTTTAATAAAGCCATGGTACCATGGAAACCTCGGAGAGCAGCCTATGGAAAAGCTCCGAAGAAATCCACCGGCTGCAGTGTCAGGTAGACGATTTCAGAGGAATCTTAGTCGCGGGGAAAAGTGGCCGTTGGAGAGTCCGTGTTAAGGTCTGAAAATGATCAAAATAGGAAAGAAAAAAAGACATCGAAAGATGGAAGAGCACAGTGCTCTTTGGTATGTTGGGTGTCTGTTCAGCTCCACGACAAACCGTCCATCACTGTGATTGATGCGTGCATTACACCAAATAAACCTTTTTCACAAATGACAGTAACAAAATAAAAAGAAAACAATGAAAAAAAGGTGTCGGAGTCAGATTAGCTTGCGGTGAACCGACCTGTAGCTGGCCGTGCAACAGAATGAGAGCATGCACGTCCAATCGTAGTGCTCGCACAGAAAGCCTGATGCATGTTTGATACACGGCAGAGTTCACTCCATTAAAAGCACAGAAAGGCTTACGGGGCGCAGCCCGGCTAATCTGATCTCTCGGGTTTCCTCCCCTTCACCTTCTTCTCCTTTCAGCTCTGACTGATATTTCCCTCTTCAAAAGGAACTGGACCTCTCTTATCATGAATTCAAAACACAAGAGGTACTGTAATCTATTCATGAGGCTACTTTTAAAGAACAGGAGGTAGAAATTTGGCAAAACCGTTCAGTCCAAAGTCCCAGAGCTCAATCATGTTCCTTCATCTGATCAGAACAGAGAGTTCCTGCTGGATTTCACTCAAGAATTTCTAATGATCTAAATAATTTTTTAATAAATGAACTACTTGGACAATTCAAACAGATTTTGTCATATGGCTCCTTCTCTGGATTTGGAGTTTTAATGCTAGGCTGAGCTGGTTTCGCAGACGATGACCTCAGAGGTGTTCGTTAAATAAGCTTATTAATCAGATGAATGCTTCTCATATCGTAGTCACTACTTAGTACGATGTCTCGAAACAACAGGTTATTAGGAATATTTATTGAAGACCAAATCTAAATGTGTCATCTTCACTAGTACCCCGACACTTCGTTTTATGACAAAAACAATTAAATGCTTGTTCAAAAGTTTCTGTGGACCGAGGCGTGGACAGCTCCTGCTCTTGGTCGGTTTTCTTCTCTCTACTGCTTTGAAAAAAAGTTTTGAAAAAAGAAGTTTCACCCTAAAACTCAACCTCAAACAACATAATGGAACTCCCACCTGTTGCTCTAATGGAAGATCACTGCAGATTTAAAGTTGCCTCCGGCTATGGAAAGTTCCCCGAGGTTACATCCCCGCTCCCCGCCACCCGGAGCGGCGCTTTGCTCCGGGGCTTTTACAATAAGCCCATTTTCATTTCATGCGGCTCTGACCAGCAGATCGCCGAGACAGAATGAGGGGGTTGCGGGGAGAAGAAGTGGGACGGAGGCTGATCACTGTACGAGATGGAAAGGGAGAAACAAATAACAAACAGGAGGCAGAGGAGCAGAAGAAGTCTGCCCGCTCCCCATTCTGGAGAACCTAGCCCGGGAGCCTTGACTCAATTGGAAATCCATTTTATCTGATGACTGGCAGGCAATTGGAACTCCCAGGTGATAGGCTGCGGCTCGGTGCTTGATAGACCTGACCACTCCACTGCTGAGGGATGGAGGGATGAAGATGGAGGGGGATGTGGAGGAGAACGTGCGACTACAACGTCTGCTCCGCTGAGAAAAAGTTCATTTGTGGCTGGCCTCCACCCCGGTCAAAACCACAGCGAGCAGGACGGAAACCGCCACACGTGGCAGTCAGACGCTTCTTCTTTTACTTTCATTGAAAAAAATGGCCAAAATAGATGAAGAACGGTAAAAAACTAGAAGTTAAATACCACAGGAACTCCTTTTAACACTCGACACACGGCTATCCGAATCACTTCTTCCACCGATAAAATAAGAACAATCAGATTCGGAGGAACACAAAGCTAATCTGATGATGAAAAGCTGGAGACAGATATTAAGATGCTCCACTGCTGACATCCGGACTTAATCCTCTCGGGCCCGGTATATCACAATACCTCTGGGGCACAACTGCAGCAAAAAGGATCCTGTGATAACAACACAGGCCTTAGCAGTAAAGAGAAGCCAATGTTACACCGGTCTCACCGTTTATGACAAACCTTAAACAAGCAAATCCAAAGAACTATTTACAGTGTGATTATGACGGAAGCTTGAATGACAAAGAGTAAACATTTCAGTTGATCAATAGTTAATCATTGATTTTCATGTGACCATCTAGATAGACATCATTGGGAAAAGCAGAAAAAGAGGGTGTACTGAGCATTGGCCAGCTGAATTGCTAGCTGTAGCTAATGGCTAATAACAACACGCCAACATTAATCAAGTCCGTCTGGCTGCAGACTGTAGGAAGCCAAATATGGATATCCAACTCTGCCCACATCCAAGTCGGCCATTTTGATTAGGTCACCAATAGGAAGATCCCAGGCAAGAAAATCCTAATTGCTTCATGGGGATATAGACATTAATTTAAAAATAATCAAATCAATCTTGCAAACACTGAATTAAACTCTATACATAATATTATGTTAAAATAGTGTATGTTAAATAGGTTTGTACAATAAGTCCAAACAAAAAAGATTTATTTCTCACAATTATGAAGGATGGAGGGTTAAGGTTAGGGTTCGGGCCATTAATGTGGGCCACTGGCCACGATAACATCAGTAACAGGTCAGTTTGAAACGAAAGTCACTAACCTGTCAAATTTCAGTTACATTTGGGGGTCTTTGTTTTTATACTTGTGGTATCAAAAATGGTCTTGAGTATCGAATATTTTCCTGAGTATTGGTATCGAGTTGAAAATGTTAGTATCGTGACAACCCTAGTTTAATCACTGGCTTTTTTAGGCAGGCACCTATCACTCAAAGGCTAATAAGTAGATCTAGGGCTGGATTATCTGCCAGCATGGCTCAGGTCATTTTTTTTCATTCACTGACGAACGCTGAGGGTCACCACACGCCGAAGTCCGAACCGGACTGAGCTGAAACCTGGAGACTGACCGGCCTCGCTCAAAACAAAGACACTATCGACTCTGCTACGGTCTCTGACTGTGCACACCTTGTTATGCTCAACAATAGCCGGCAATCCCCCCTCTCTCTCTCTCTCTCTCTCTCTCTGACACTTTGGAAAGCACTCACTGCTCTTTCATCCACTATTACCCGCAGAATGAATACAAATGAGGATCGGGGCTGACAGCGTAAATGATACATTTGGTGCATTTGGACTTTTCTTCACACGAAATAGCTTTTGTTGCACATCGAAAATAAAAGAAAGAAAATAAAAAAAAAAGACTGCAGCCCGTGGACAGGCACAGGTGAAAGGGGGGTGCATCTTTCTTAGCCCGGGACACGTTTGGATTGCCCTGTAATAAGAATGTGAGTGCATGTGTGCCAGACCTCTGACTGGGTCTGAGTGTGGGGCTGTCAGTGGGGGTTGGCTGCGTTTACAATAGCTAAAAGCTCCAAAAGCACTCCACTTCGGTTTGAATCACCAAGAATAAAAACTTCCTTCTCTGTGCACGGGCCTCACTTTGTCATCGTCGACTTGACGGCATTTTTTCTTTTCTTTTCCTTTGTTAAAGAGTTCAGGATTAGGCTGAAAATCACAGTCAAAGAAGTGATCACACACAGGCGATTGGTGCCCATCTGAAACTAAACAATGATTCCTGTACAGATGAAACTACTCGTTTAAACTTAGCTGTCCCTGCTTTTTTCATATATTTCATACAATTATTTCTTTAACCTTAACCCTAGAGACAGTTGGACTTATTCTGGCTCGTTCCAGATGGTCAGTGTGTGACTTCAGCTATTGTGAAGGAGCCTGACCTCTTTCTTGTTAGCGTTGCCATGGCAATGTGCGGGCTCCATTTTTCACCGCGCGCAAGTGATCAAATATGGTAGTTTACACTATAAGGGATAAAAAGCCTGAGAAGAAATGTGGTACGGAAAGCGCCCATCACATTACGTATCTGTGTGAAGAGTTGGAGTAAACATGCCGAATAAAGTAGACCACGAAAAGGATGGTCAAATATTAATCATGTCTTCAATAAACAGCCAATGAGACAACGATCAATGCATACATTTTATACTGGACGTGTCCCCCTAAAAGTGCGATCTATGAAGATCTGAGGTGTGATGAGCAACTTCTATTACTTCTGGCTTTGACAAATCAAGATATTTATGATAATTAATAATTGCGAAGTTAGCACTGAGGTCCACTTTCTCTACAAACGACTAAAAAAAGCTTCTTCTCATACAGCAAAGTTCTCTTTGAGCTGATAAACAACAACAATGCAACCTCTAAAATGACCAGAGTACATCAGCTTTCATTCATTTATGGGTACAAAATGGCCGCGGCACGTTTTAGTGTGGCAGTTAAACGGCGCGGGGAGCAACTCGAAAGCCCTTATAAGCAGTAAAAAAAAAAGAAAAATGCTGTAGACTGATGAAGGCGACAACTGACAGGAAAGAACACACAGCGCTAGGTAGTGAAAATAAGCTTCCCTGCATACCTAGATGAAAACATCATCGGAAAAGTCAAACATGCTGAAGGCGGCATCATTAGGATCTGAGAGTGCGCTGCAGCCCGGGGGCCTGTGCAGTTTGCCTCCACTGAGGCGGGAACGAATCCCTATATTTGTACAGATGCTTACAGATTCTGTTACGGTCTGCCAGGTGAAGCTCTTTAAAGTCGGGTGATGCACTACAGAACGACTTTAAAGGAACTCCACCTTTTCAAGAACTATTTTAGAGTTTATCATTTATCCAAATGCATATTTGAATATATATATATGGACTATATCATGAAAAATAGCTAGTTATTCTTGGCAAAAGCCATTCCTGGAGGCAGAAATGTTCTAAAACCAGTGGTGTTAATGTTAAAAATTAGCTTTTAACTAAGATAGTATAACGATTATATTTCTTTTTATATATCGTATCAGCACGCGGGATGATATTTTGAACATATTTATTCCCATATAAATTACGTTGTTATACAAAATTTGCATTTTAAAGAGGTTTTGCATTGACTTTGTGTCCTTTGTCAAATGCTTGGCCAAAATTGAATCACATAAAATGAAAAGACCGCATAACAACTTGAAATGACCCCATAAACGGGCGGGTTCTGAAATCACTCTTTGCTACAGTACAAACAATAAACTGCCTTTGGTACATTTGCAAGACAAAACATTACAAATGCCTGCAGCACGGCTATAAAAAATGTTTAAAAAAGCCATTTTTTTCCCACTTGAAAGTGAACTTGTCAACATAGCTGTAGGTGCAAACAATAACACGCTGATATTTATTTATTTACGAAAAAGGCCAGAGAAGAAAGCCAAAATCGATCTCTTCAGGAGGACTGGCTGTGAGTTGGAAAGCAATCACAAAGGAAAAGAAAAGCCTCAAAAATCATCCAGAATGAGCCGCGCAGAGGCAGATGGACTGAGTGACAACGGGACACAAAAGAGGCTCGTGGAAAAGTGGACTGTTCTGATAATGCCGCGGCTGTTTGGAGGCAACAAAAGCCGGCGAAAAAACAAGCTAAAAGCCCCGCTGCTGTACTCTCTTATCCCAGCTGGTGGTCTCAGTTCCAGAAAACTTCTTTCTAAGCGCGTGCTCGGGGGGGTAAAATGTTGGTGTGGAGTGGGCTCCCAACAAGAAAAAAAATCGGACCATTTTTTCCAGCATTTCTGTTGATCCGAACATTTTTCCTTGTTCACTAAATACAAAGAAACATCAGCGAAATTCAAACAAAAAATAAATCTACTTAATTGAAACCAATTTTCAAAGACATTTCTTACCATTTCTGCATATACAGAATTGTCCATAAAACGTGTTCCATGGTAATTGTATTCTGAAAATGGGGTTTTGTGCAGTACTTTTCGGGCCCCCAATGCTGCCGGCATATTATTTTTCTCCCCTTTTCTTTTTTAAAAATACGAGGAGCTTGGTTAGCGGTCAGAACAACACAATAGGTGGCTGTGCTGGTCTTTCATCGGGCCCCCCCCGAGAGCCAAAACTGAGAGAAGGAGAAAGTCGGAGGTGCTCACAAAGTTCAGCGAAGGGCACGAGAGCCTCTCTCTGGAGGCAAACGCTCGCACCCTCAACTCTGAACTCTCCATCCACCGCTCTGACCCCCCACCACCGACCGACTCTTACATTGTTGGAAAGATTTGAGGAGTCAGAAGGCGACCGGGGGTCGAAAGTGACTTGAAAAAGGAAACAGAGGCCCCTGGGTTTGGCCAAATGGGCAGTTTGATCGCACACTGCCGAGCAACAAAAGGCGAAGGGAAGGGAAAAAGAGAGATATTAAGAAAAAGAGATTTGGCTGACAGAGGCAACAGTCCCATCTTTTAAAGAAAAAGAGGGAATCAGTTCAGAGGGACACTAAACCTGTGCCAACATGTTATTTCTTTGTCTTCGAAGAGAGATGGCAAAAAGACAAATATATATATATATATATACATATATATAGCAATGGACATGTCCTTTCCATAAATACTTAAAACTATGTTATTAGTGTAGAGCAAACAAAAAAATCATGTTTACACACACATATCTGTGTATGTTCATTCTCTGTACTAAATGCACATAAAAATATGACTACTTTATGTGATAATATAGTTCATTCAGACTGAGTATTTTTTTATCAAATTAACTCATTGACTGCCAGCCATTTTCAGAACAGAGAGTCGCTCACTGCTAGAGTTTTTTGAGAATTTTGACTGATTTTTCAAGAGCCACAGAATAGTTTGTGCTTTGACTATGTAAACACCGAACACACCAAAAGAAAGAGTAGACTCTCTTCTATCATCAGGAAAAAAGATTTTGTTTCTACCTTATTCCGTTCTTCTTCGACGTGCGTCTCACCGGCGCCATTTCTCTCATAGCGAACCATTGCGTTTGTTTTTATTTGCTTACAATCTATGCTAATCTCCCATCAAAAGTGGCACAGCTACCTAGAGGGTAAATTTGTTAGTCCATACTCTGTCTAGAAGCCGATATTTACGGAAAAACCTTCGCCGATCGTTCCCCAAGCCACTCGCATTGAAAAACATAAAAGACGTCTATAGAAGTCTTTGGCAGTCAGCGGTTGGATTTGAAAAGACGTCTATAGACGTCTTTGGCAGCGAATGAGTTAAAGTGAAATATTTAGAAAAATTAGGACGCAAAATTAAAGAATCATACTGTAGAAGTACTTTCTTTTGACTGGAGATTTCATTCATATAGCACTGAATGGGAGAGACGGGTGTGGACCTGTAAAAACCCTGAAAATCAACCTGTTGCACGAAAACTTTTCATTTCATTTGAACTGCTTTGAGGTTTTTTTTATAAACTACAACTGTAAATGCAAATTCTAACCTATTATAGTCCATTTTCATGATCCTAACACGAAGCCTACTACAGACCAGTAACTCTGAGACTAGAGCAACACAAACAACAAAAGACAAAAAAGAAGACTCAGAAGAAGAAAACAGAGTGAAACAAATGTGGATGACGGCTGTGATCAGCTGTGCTGTGATCAATGCCTGCCTGAAAGGATTCCACACCGCGGTTTAGGAGGGAGGGAGCAACTGCCAAGTGTATGAAAATAAAATCGATAAATCAGCCTCGGTGAGAGGAGGGAGGGAAAAAAACAGCAGCCCAAAAAAAAAAGAAGAGCAATATACAAAAAGATGAATAGACGCAAAAAAGGGGAAGAGAAAAAAAACGCAGACAGACAGACGAAGAGGGAAGATGAAAGGTGATGCTTTAAAAAAAAAAAAGAAAAAAAAGCAGAGCCAGAGAAAGAACTGAAAGATGAATGAAAAGTCTATACGGAGAGATGAGACAGAGAATGAGGACAAAACAAGCCGAAAACACAGACAAATAATCCGACGGACAAAACAAACCCTTAACACAGAATCTGTGGTAAAACAAAAACAAAAAACTTTTCTGAGCTGTAGGACGCCTAATGGAGGGGGTGCATATCTGTCAGAATTCAGTACACACACACACCACGTTTTCACACAAAACATTACACTTTACTGGAGGCGGCCCGTCAAGTCTTACATAAATTACTTAAATTACTTTTAGTGTCTGATAAAGGCAGCATCGCCCCAAACCAAGAGGAAAAGTTACAAACATTGCTTTAGCAGGTTCAGGTAGGTGCCCAGAACTTCCTGGGCTTTTTCCTACACTTTCTCTCTCGCTTGAAGCAGCTTTAATGAAATTCTGTGTCAACACTTGTACAATATTCAGCTTGTTGCCGAGCAAAAAGAAACCCGCCGTGTTTGAAACATCGCCGTGTGTCTGGGTTCGAGTGGAAGGAAAAATGTGGGAGAAACTCAAGAAAACTGAAGCTGAACCCCCGAGTGGCAAATATTGCTGATTTGTAGGGATAAATCGTACGTGTTCGAAGGTTTAAGGGCTTCGGAGGCATCCCGGCTGGAGGAACTTTCTGTGGGGGGGGTTCTTTCTGTGAAGGCACAGGGTTCTCTTTGGGTTCTCCAACTATGCAAAAACATGCACCAGCAAAGACCTGGACATTTGAAAACTGCTACTCTGTTAAACAGAACCCAGTCAAAACAAAGCGTCAACTATTTTACTACCGACTCAACAATGGTTGATCCTGGATTCCTGCTGTCCGTAGGGTTAGGGTTAGGGTTAGGGTTAGCAGAGTCAAGGTGGGCCTGAATAAAACTTTGCCCTGACTAATTATCCAGATGAGTCATGATAGGCTGTCAAACCTTCTAACCCCAATACAGAGCGGTCCTAGTTTCCCCTAACGCCACTGTCCTGTTTGGCTTGAGCCGTGTTCCTCTGCGCCAAAGTGAGCCGAACGGGCGGAATCGTTCCCGCCATAAACGGCTTTCCTGTTAACTCATTGCCTGCCAGCCATTTTCAGAACAGAGAGTCCCATACTGCCAGAGTTTTTTGAGCATTTTGACTGATTTTTCAAGAGCCACAGAATAGTTTGTGCTATGACTATGTGAACACCGAACACACCAAAAGAAAGAGTAGACTCTCTTCTATCATCAGGAAAAAAAATTTGTTTCTACCTTATTCCGTTCTTCCTCGACTTGCGTCTCACCGGCGCCATTTCTCGCATAGCGAAGCATTACGTTTTTCTTATTTGCCTACAATCAATGCTCATCTCCCATCAAAAGTGGCACTGCCACCTAGAGGATCAATTTGTTGGTACATACTCTGTCTAGAAGCCGATATTTACGGACAAGCTTTAGCAGATTGTCCCCCAAGCCACTCGCGTTGAAAAACATAAAAGACGTATATACACGTCTTTGGCAGTCAATTTCATCAAATGAAAAACAACACGCGACCGAAGAGGACCACGTCACCCAGATCTGATCGAGGCGTTTCGCGTGTGACAGTTTAATTCCGAACGGACGATCTGATGAGGAAGCTGCCCCGGTGAAAGCTGCGAGGGGCAGGACGGGAAGAGCCTGTTTATTGGGAACAGTATAGCTACCCAGCTGGATTCCTGAGCTTTATTGTGTATGTAACACCTAATCCAGTGTCCCATTTTTGTTGTTTTGGATGTGAGCCCACACATTAGCTCTTGATGCCCGTCAGCTTGTCACTACACGGCTTCTTGTGCACGTCAGAGCCCCTTAAATTCAGCAGTTCTCCACCGTTTGCTTCACCCATCCATTCACACCTTCTGGTATCTATCGTTTTTACAGCAGCCGTTCACTGAAAAGGCATAGAAAAACGCCCACGATATAATCTATATTCATGTAATAAGGAATGTGCGAGAAATAAAAGCGTGTTTTTATTCCGACGCCACTCTCTTCTGACTCCGAACCTTATAAAGCTCTGTTCAAAACGGAGCTGGGCAGGAGAAACGGTTCAAGGATTCAAGAGGAGTCGGTATTGTCTGGTGGAGGAGAGGCACAAACAGACCTTCAGCAGAACTGCAGCCGACAAAAGAGGGCTCACACTGAACTTTGAGCACATAAAAAAGAAAAAAGAAAATAAATCAATTCCAAAGTTTTGCCAAAACGTTCAAAATATTTCTGTACAGAGTGGCAGAAGCAGAGATCTTCACTTTAAAGGTTTTTTTTTCCCGTTTTTCAGCTGGCAGATAATCGCAACGACGCAGATAAATTCTTCACTCTGGAAGAATTTATCAACATAAATCCATGATTTTTGCCCCTTTTAAATCCATGGACCTCTCTAAGGTCTACGCCTTAACCCTTTAAAGCCTGATCCAAGAATAAAACAAAACAGAATTTTTTTTTTGCTTTGAATTCCTTATTTGGTCTTTTAACAAAATATGTAAAAAGAAAAA